>PVKN010038114.1:0-11116 GCA_004027915.1 Capromys pilorides
AGAAACGGTAGCAGGGGAAGACAGGAGGCAGTGAGCAGCTTTGCTTTACACCAGTGGTCCTGGCTGGAATAACTTGGAACCAAAGCCAGGCGGTGAGTGTCTGCGAGCCAACATCTTACATGAGGCCCACACAAGGGTTACACAGGTGAGTTCTTCTGATGAGCTAGCAGGTGCCACCACTGGTCACAGGGCTCACCTAAGGACCATCAGTTATAATCAGGCATCCTTTATATTCATTTATGTTCTTGTAACTGTTGGGATCAAGAAAGCAATCACAGAGCCATGAGGCAGTTGCCGAGCAAGGCAGCTTCAAAGAGAACAAAATTTTAAACAGAGCAGTATCTTCTTGCATAGTTTTTCCCCTTTCCTTTTCAACTATAGTACAATTCAATTACACTAGTTCATCTCTTCCAAGAGTTAACATTATACTATTTGAGCATCATATTGAAGTTAATCCATATCTTGGAATCCAAGTGAACTATTAGTAAGTTCATTTGAATATTCTATGGGGCAAAGAGACAGCCTTAGAAGACTGTAACTTAACTTTAAAAATAATTCTAGGGCTGGCAAGATAGCTCAGTGGACTAAGTGCTTGCTTAGATAAGTACAGGGACCGTGGTTCGATCCCCAGCACCACATGTGCACCAGCCCTACCCCCAGGCCTGCTGCCCAAGACCGCATTGTGGTGCATACCTGTAATCCCAGCAGTTGGGAGGCTAAAAACAGGATCCAAGCTGTGGTAGTGCAACCCTATACCAAATACATAAAATATAAAACATAAATAAATAAAAACAATTTTATTTGGGGTTTTCAAATGAATGTCAGTAGCCAACTGATAATCTCAGACTCTGAAGATAACTTTCCTCTTCCCAAATTAAGCCTGAAATAAATAAGCCAGAAATTCCTAAATTTCTGTCTAAAGACAACATTTCTATAGGTCATAAATTAAGGATAAAATGGTTGGATTGTCTTTTTAGCATCTTTTTAGGACATAAAACTATTATATTGTTTTTAAACTAGAAAACAGCATTTTTTAAAAGAAGCAAGATTATGCCAATTTCTTGAGGCATTTTCTTTTGCCAATTAAATGCAAAGCTTTATATCATTCATTGCAAATAGAAAATTTTCATTTGCAGAAAATGTAAATGAGCTTTGTTTTGTTTTACAATTTTTTCTTTTTCTCCCTGGGGTGTTATTGAGCTGTAATTATTCCAAGGACCCTGAGATCAAATTATTTTCATGCTTCTTCAGTCTGCTCATCAAACCAAAGCACCTAGGGTGCTGAAAGACTAGATTTGAACTTTAAGTTGAGAGCTCTGCATATTAATCATGTGGCACTTCAAAAATGTATTAAATGCAAGGAAACAAACAAGTGATAAACCCCACTGTGATGAAGCAGTGTTTTAATAAGCAGCTTTATAAAGTGTGGGGTTTTGTTCTTAAGAACTATTGTTCAGCTGAAGAAATTTGTTTAAATGATGTTAGCCCGAGATTAATAGAGATTGGGTTGAAGAACTGTAAGAAATTCCAGAGTGGAGACTTTGCTGTTTTCAATTACCCAAATGCTAATCTCTGCTGATTGTGGATTTGTTTTTAGGAAGCAAAACGTTTCCAGAATATTGACAAGGCCTGGGTAAGAATAATGCAGCGAGCTCATGAGAATCCCAACGTGATTAGCTGCTGTGTCGGGGACGAAACCATGGGGCAGCTCCTGCCTCATTTACATGAACAGCTGGAAGTTTGTCAGAAGTCACTTACAGGGTAAGCGCTGCTTCGCTGCGCATGCGATGGCATGGTACCCCACACAAATGACTCCACTGACGGCATTTCTGGTTCTCTAGTGATGGATGAAGTGGGAGCAGGGACTTTATTTATGCTTTATTATTTTACTCTTTTTTATTGGTCATACAGATGAATGGGTTCTATGTTGGCAGATTCACACTATACTTTGGTCGTTAACATCCCCTGTCCTGACTTAACGTTGACTCAATCCTCAATTTTGTCCTCGCAACATCCTTGCGTTGTTCTTCGGAGGTTGAACCATGAGGTTCCCATTACTCTCGGAAATGTCCTGAGGGGGCTCATGGTAAGAAAGGTGATGGAGGGTGGATAGCCCTGCTGCAAATCACTTTCGCATTACCCTTTCGCTTTCCTAAGTGGCATCCATGGCGTCACCTAGCCTTGAGGTCTCACGAGACATCAGAGAGGTGAACGGTGTAGGCCCCTAAGTGTTTATTGTTGTCTTATTGAACGTAATAGTGATTTTTGTCTTCAGTAAAGAATTAGTAATTCAGAAAAACAAAATCACTTGGTAACGTGCTGTTGGCCTTATTTCAAGGTATTTGGAGAAGAAGCGATTGCTGTTTCCAAGATTCTTCTTCGTGTCGGATCCAGTTCTCCTGGAAATCCTTGGGCAAGCCAGTGACTCCCATACCATCCAGGTACAGCCTGAGTGTCTGAGGTCACCATCACTTTGTCCACAGTGTGGATACCTAATCCAGAGTAAGAACAAGTTAAGTAAAAGTAAAGATTATTGGAGTATGCTGCTGAGTGCCTTCTGTCCCAGCACTCTGGGAGGCTGAGGCAGGAAGATCACAAGTTTGAGCTTAGGATGGGTAACTTAGCGACTTAGCGAGACTCTGTCCCAAAATTTTAAAAACTTGAAGGAAAGGCTGGGGATGTAGCTCAATGTGAAGACCCAAGTTCAGCCCTCAGGATTGCCAAACCTCAGTCAACCAACCAATAAATCTTAAACTGGCAGGCAGAACAGATGACTATTCAAAATCACATTGGTTATTTCCCAAGGATTCAGAGCCTGGCGCAACGCAGTGGTGTTGACGAGCGGTGGTGTCCCGTCAAGCCACTCACCAGTTGTGTGGCCTTGACAAGCTTCCTAATTTCACCAGACCTTGGCTTCCTTATCTGTAAAAGCAGGGCAGTAATGGCGGCCGCATCGTGGGACTGTCGTGCGGCTCGAGTGTGGTAATTTAGAGCTTGTGCTGGCTGAATTGGATTCTTCGTCATCATAATTTTACTTCAGACTATTTTAGAGGTCTTAGGCCAGAGGGTCTGTGGTTTTTGGATTTGTCCTTTTGTCCTCCCAGGACAGTGCCTTTATTTTCAAGAGCAGTGCTACTGCAGGAGGGAGAGAAGCATTCTGTCACCCTTTGAGCCTGGAGGCGTGGGGAGACTCGATTCCTGGCTTTGTGATGTAGGAATAAATAGCCACTGTGTTCTACCTCGTTGGTTTCTAGGGGTTGTGTAGGTGAGGAAAGGGAGGGTGGGTGTAAAAGGCAGACGGACAGCTAAGCGAGAAGGCAGGGCTACCAGGGAGGAGAGAGCGTTGGGTGGCCTAGTGTGTTGGTCTCCGTCTGGAGGGAGGAAGGGAACGGCCAGCAGCCCAGTCCCCATAGGATAAAAGGGGCATTTTCAGGACTGTGAGAAAACTCGAGAACATGTTAGAGGATCCCTGCGCCTCCCACCCCGCCCCAACTCTCCCTCAGTGTACTAGGCGTTGGACCCAGGGCCTTGACACTGAGCTCCATCCCCAGCCCTGATATCTTTTATGTTGAGGCAGGGTTTTTGTCACTAAGTTCTCCAGATTAGGCTTGAATTTGAGTTCTCCTGCCTCAGCCTCCTAGAGTGCCTGGATTACCAGCATGCATCCCTACTTGTTTTCTGTAAGATTTTTACAAATGTCTCTAGTTGAAGTCAAGAATCAGAGCAGAGTTTGTATTGTTTTGTTTTTAGAGACAAGGAAATAAATTCTTTCCCCCCACCAAAGCTAAAGAACACTAAGGATTTTAGAAGCACCCCAGTGCTTGGAGTTTAGCTTCACAGTTTTGTCTTTTCTGACAGCCGCATCTCCCCGCGGTATCTGACAACATAAATGAGGTGACATTTCACGCAAAGGACTATGATCGTATGACGGCTGTTGTATCAAGAGAAGGAGAAAAAATTATGGTAATTTACTTCGTTTTAATTTTTTTTTTTTTTTTGCAGGACCAGGGTTTGAACTCATGACTTTGTACTTACCAGGCAGGCACTTGTGCCACTGAGCTATCTCTCCGGCCCCTTAAATTTTGTTATTAGAGTTTCTTTAAAAATGGAGGTTGATTTCCATAGTGTTTGTACTAGTTTCCCTTCCCACCAACAATGTAGGTTGAGGAGACTACAGTTCTCTTATGAAAAATGAGAGGGGGGAAGAGAAGAACCCTGGACTCTGATTCTGCAGCTCTGGCTTTATAGAAATCGGTGTGAATACATTGAACTTTCCTGGGCTTAACTTTATTACCTATAAAACGAGAGTTTAGAGTACATGCTACCTACCGTTCCTTCCAGTTAGCAGTATTCGTGAGTAGATGGGTTTACCTCTATTTAATCTCATATAAAGCATAAAACAGTTTGCTTTCCCCTGAGGTATGATGATTTATCAAGTCAAGTGTGTGACACGTGTAAGAACGCCGAGTTACCATCAGTGTGCGACGCATTTGTGCTGTGCTTTTCAGCTGGATACCCCTGTGATGGCCAAAGGCCCTGTTGAGATTTGGCTTCTGGATTTGTTAAAAGTGCAGATGTCATCGTTACACAATATCATCAGGTCTGCCTTCTACCAGATCAGCGACTCGGGCTTTCAGCTCTTGCCTTTCCTCAATCATTTCCCGGCGCAGGTGAGGTTACCATGTTTACTAAGGGTTAAGAGGTGGAGGCTGGGCTGGAGCTCCAGGCGTGGGGCTGTTGGAGCTGGCGGCACTGGGAAGGCCTTGGCGTCTCCTCCGGATCCCAGCCACCTGCTCATCAGCCTGTACCATTCTCAGCCAACGCAGCTCGTCCTCTGGCCGAGGATGTGCTGCCGTGCCGCCGTCCTGAAGGATATCCGTGGAGGGGCAACAAGGGAGCTCAGCGGTCTGAAATGCCTGCTTAGGCAAGCTTAGGCAGGCTCGGGAGACCGCAGTTGGATTCCACATGGAACCACATGACACCAGCCCCACCCTCAGGGTGGGCTAAGCCAACCAAAAAAAGATAAAAAAAAAAGGATATCTGTAGAAGCAAAACCACTCATGCAAAATACAGCTATCTGTATACAGATGCATTTGTGTATAAATAGCTAGATGAATATAATAGAAGTATAGGGCGGAGTGGGACACACGTAAAAAGGAAGGAGCAGAAATTTTCATAAAGTGAAATCCTTATTGCCTTTTTGTATATTTTCTCCTCTGGGGAGTAGAACTGGCCTAAGGTGACAAGGGAGGCCTCTTTCACTATGCTAAGAGAGATCTAGAAGAGGTTGGGCTGAAGGGAGGTCTCTGCTCAGGGTGCCCAGTCCTGTCCACCTCTTAGGCATGCGCTGTAAGTGTCTCAAGGATTATTCAACCCTGGTAGAGAAAATGAAGTGCCAGCTGTTTCATTAAATTTTCACCCTAGATGAGTGAAATGATGGTGATTCATAATCTGATCAGACACAGTGTTACCTAAGACAACTGTCCAACAGCAACGGGGGCAGTTTTTTTTTACCCAAACTGTATTTTTTTTCTGTTGGTCTTTCACCCCAAACTCCACATCCTGACGTAGTGCACGTGCACCAGAGGCAGCTGAAATGAGAAGAATCTGCTGGTTCAAACCTCACAAGGACAGACATGGAGTATGCTTTGACTGGACAGAATACCTTGATATTCTAGTTTTTAATATTGTGTGAAATCCAAACACAAACTTCCATACTCTTACTACTTTTGTGGTAAAACTTCGTAAAATACTCTACTTGACTGGCTGAGAAAAGAGCTCCTGCTGTTGAATCAACGTATTTTCTCTCTCCCAGGAGAACTCAGTCTAATATGCGACCCTGTTCCTGAAGTCTGTATTCAGAATATTACGTTCTGGGTGTCTGATTTAGAATATAGCCTTAGCAGTGGCACAGTGGAACAGCAGTGGCAAGAAGGCTGGCCAGTTTTCAAGAGGCTTTCTTTTTTTAGTGCATCTTTTAAAGTACTTTTCCTGTATAACTTAAATTTTGCTGCTATCAAAGTGATTTTGAAATTTTTGTTTAAAATTATTTAAGATTTCATATATGCTTCTAAAACATTTTAAGGATTATGAATACAATGGATCCTTGTGCAAACATTTGGAAATTAAGAGTGGAAATAAAAATTTCCCATATTTTTGTCACCTGGAAATGACTGTTAATCTTTTAGAGTATTCCTTCTAGAATTTTATGTTTATTATAAGCAGTAAATAATATTGGTGTGAATGAATATTCTTTTTTATTTTAGTGAAACATCCTTTATTTTTAACCATTAACTCCTTTAGCTTTTTAGCATGAATATAAAAGCATAATTTAAAATTTTAGGGGGCTGGGGAGACAGCTCCGTGGCACAAGTGCCTTCCTGGCAAGTGCAAGGTTGTGAGTTCAAACGCCAGCCTGCAGATAAGATAAGATAAGATAAGATAAGATAAGATAAGATAAGATAAATTGTCGGAGGTAGGGGAGATAGTTCAGCAGTCCAAGCACCTGTCTAATAAGAACAAGGATCTGAGTTCAATCCACCGTACTCCATGCTGACCATGGAACCCTAAATGTGTCGCGCTGGCCACCAAAATGGCGTGGTGGCACACACCTGTAATCCCAGCGCTGAGGAGCCTGAAGCAGCAGGATCACTTCAAGTCTGAGCTGTGTAGTGAGACGCTGTACCAAAGAAACACAGAAAGAAAAATTAAAATTTTCTAAGCGACTCAGGAAAATTATTTTTAAAATTTTAAAATCTTTTATTGATTTATTTATTTGGTACAGGGTTTCCCTACCCAGCAGCTCAGGTTCGTGTTATTTTAAAGATTTATTCTTGGTTAGTCTGCAGTGGTCTTGCAGGGTCTGCTGGTCCTGTTCACCTGTAAGTCACAACAACCCCTGTGCCACGGTGCTCTTGTAGCTTTTCCTTCTCGCATCTTCTGTCCTGGGCCATTTGAGGCTGCTGTCAGAGCTGGAGTGGCTTGGTCTGGGGAGGTGGCTGACGCCACCCATTTCTCTCAGTCCTGCTGCTCGTCTCAGCTAGGTGGTTTTATTTACTGTCCTCCGTGGGTCTTGTGATTTGCACAGCTCTCATAATAAAAATATCAAAGTTCTTGATGGGGCAAGGATAAAGCGCAGTTTGTTCTGCTTTCCTTATCCTGGAACCCAGCGGAGCCCACATTCTGCCCACGTCTCTGTGAGAGGTGGGATTAATTCCTTTCTGGGTCTGTTGCTGGATTCTGGGGATGAATAAAGATACCAAGATACAGAGGAGGGGCTTCCACCCTTCTCTCTTCCTTTCTCTTCTGTAGATAGATGCAGAGACAAGCTGTAAATGTTACCGTGAGAGATCAAGAAGGGAGAGAGGCAGTGTATTGTTCTTAGAAGTTTGGAAAGCATTACTCAAGAGAAAGTATATGGGGCTAGGGAGATAGCTCTGTGGCACAAGTGCCTGCCTGGCAAGTGCAAGGTCATGAGTCCAAACCCCAGTCCTGCAGAAAGGAAAAAAAAAAAAAAAAAAGAGGAAGTATATGATGTCATTAATTCCATTTCCCTTTCTTGGGAAGAAAAATTCATTGTTTGGAGGGATCTGGTGGCTTAAGGTCCCTTAATGCAAACATTTTTGGGCATTCTCTAGAACATGCCATGGGTTGAGTGTGTTCCCCAAAGGCTGTGCACTGGGAGTTTAAGGTCCAGTGCAGTGCTGTGGGGAGGAGGAGCTGAATCAGAGGTGAGCAGATTCTGGGGGCTGAGGCCTCAAGAATGGATTAAGGTCATCCAGGATGAGCTCACTCACCATGAAGTCAGTTATTAGAGCGGGTTCAGCCCTTCCCAGTGCTCGCTGGTGCACAGTTCCTAGCTCAACCTCCAGCCAGGAGAGGGCGCCCAAAGGGACACTTGCCAGGTCCTGCGCCCTGGACCCTGGAGTGCCCAGCTTCCAGAACTAAGAAACATGTTTCTTTTCTTATAAATGACCCATTCTGTAGCATTCTATTACAGCAATATAAAATGAATCGAGAGAAATTAAATTCAATAACTGGTGGGCATTATTTTAAGTATGCATCTACTTCATTTCCCTGAGAATAAGCTCGAATGACCTTGAAAACTAGAGCTCAGAAATGCCAAAGAATCTATTCTTGACTTACAGGCCATTACAGAGGGGCCACCAGGCCTGAGAATAGTGAGGTATAGTCCTCTGCAGGACTCTGGCCATCTCGATGGTAATGACCAGCTAGGGCTTATTCTCTGGCTAGGGCTTATTTCCAAGGAAACATGGTATGTACCTAGACAGAATTAAATATCAATACTAGAATGTCAGATGTTTTTCCACTCTGTTTTTGGAGTGGAGAAACACGTGTTTCTTTTTCAGTTAAGAATGCGTAGAGTCCTGTTTTCTTGTGTGTGTGAGTTCAGAATTTTATTGCAGATATATTTGGCAAATGTAAATATTTATCTTCTGGGTTTGTAGGTTGGGCTTCTGGGAATTCAGATGTTGTGGACCCATGATTCAGAAGAGGCTTTACACAATGCAAAAGATGACAGGAAAATCATGCAAGTGACCAATCAGAAATTTTTGGATATTCTGAACACTCTCATTAGCCAGACAACGCATGACCTATCCAAGTTTGACAGAGTGAAATTTGAAACCCTGATTACCATCCACGTGCATCAGAGAGATATTTTCGATGACTTGGTAAAGTATCCTTTTTTCCTATATCAAAATAATTTTGTGTACTAATTGATAAGGAGCAATTAAGGAGAGCACGTCTTGCCCAACTTACCTAAATTTCCCATCTTCTTCGTCTTCACCACCGTCTCCTATGTGATGGACCCAGCAGGGCTGGTTCGGAGCAAGGTTCTTACAGAAGGTGGGAGTAAGAAGAGTGACATTTGAATTCCTCTTGGGAATGGCACTCTCCTCAGTGGCTTTAGCACCATCTAGGCGGAGGCTGTTAGGAAAGCAGAGTCTCCACTCCTAGACCTCCTGAATCACAGTCTGCATTTTAACAGGATCTCCGGGTATTTTCCTATGTAAACCTTGAGAAACATTTTCATAGAATTTTCTCTTGACGAAACTAAGTCGGAAAACCATGCATAGACATAGCGCCATGGCCGTCTACAGACTGGCTTTCATTGTATTGTAGTAGTTGTTATGCTGTCACTTTTCTAGAAGCCCATCTCAAGAAACGCTAGTGCAGCTGCATTATGCCTGCTGTGAGTGCGTGGTTGAAGATGTTACCCACACTTCTCTCGGCGACGTTTTAAACTTGAAGTCCCATGGAAGAAATTTCTTTTAAAACTAAGTGCTGAGCAAAGCTTTACTTTCCAAGGAGAATGAATTAAAAAAAAAAAAAAAAATTGGCCACAATGAAAACTATGCAACTGTTTTATTATTTTCTTAGTCACCATTGACTTAATCATTGGTTTCATCCTCCCTAAAGCAGGATGTTGTGGCCAGTGTGTGCCCCCTTATTTTTCCACATATAATGCTTACATTGTAATCCACATATACTTAGAACCCAGGAGATATATTCTTCTTATCTATCCCCTACTTACCATTTTAACGGGTCAGCAGAAGTAGCCACTTACCTACAGCTGTCTCCAGGCCTGGGGGTTCTGTGTTGGAAGAGGAAGTCCCTGGGGATGGAGCCCAACTCTGTTACCTGAAAGTAGCTCTTTTAATATGTGGAGTCAATACTCCTCTTTGTGTGGGAAGCCAGATTCCATAAGTGGAGGAGCAAGGGTGAGCATAAACAGTGCTACAGACAATAATAATGAAAGGTAAGACTATAAACAGCGCCGTGTGGGGAAGCCCTGGTCCCACGGAGAGCTGAGTGCTGCCAAGTGACTTACTCTTCCCTGAAGTCCCATTCTAGTGTCTACTCAATGACCTGAAAGTGGACCCATTGAGCTTTTTTTTAAAAGCAGGACTGAGATTTATAGGAGACCAGATAACAAGGATCGAGGCCTAGTTGACCTTCTCTGTAAGCACAAAGGAGAAAAACTTCGATCTGTGCTCCTTCGGCAACGTACAGGCTGTGGGCATGCTGCAAGTTCCAGGAAAAGGCAGGAAGCTGAGCTCTGGTTGCTCACCCAGGCATATACTGGAGATAGTAGGAGGCCAGTGAATCGTCTGCTACCCCAATCGCTTGCTCCCATGTCTCAGTAAATAAAGCAGGGTGAGCCAAATGCTCGGGGCTCTTTGTCCAGTAGAGGAAAGAAACCCTGGCCCCGCTTACAAGGTTCCCCCTGTGTCTCATCTTTAGCCTCCCATTTGCCCCCTCTGGTTAGACATTCTTAGCAGACTGGCCTCCTACAGTGTTTTGTTTTCCAGGTTTACCAGAGGGCAGTCATGAGGTATCTCCCAACACTGTTGGGATGGGATGGGATGGAGTGCCTAAAGATGCGGGTCTGTTTTTTGTCTCTTCTCATGGGCCAGGTGCTGGAGCTCTCATCCATAGTGATGAGGGCTTGGAGCATCTTGTCCCGTACACAGACGTTGTATATGCTGGTGACCAGGCAGGTTGGGTGGCCCAGCCATGCTGCTGATGCAGGAAAACATGAGTGTGTGTGCGTACCCATTCACTTCCTGGCTCAATGCCTTCATTGCTTCCAGATGCCGCGAGGACAGTCTCTAAAACCTTTCTGGGGGCGCCACGAAGCTCCCTCCCTCATTCTTTTTCTTAGCTTTCTGAACATTCAGTTGTGTACTGCACCTTTTTTCAGTTTCTTAAACACAAGGCATAGATGTTTCTGGATCTTTACCCCTCATTCCCCTGGCCAGCTTTTAGTTTACATGCTTTTCCCTGTAAGTTTCCCTCGCTGATCTCCTGGGCTAGGTTAGTTCCTCTGGCTACGTATTTTCATGAACTCTGAATTTCTGTGACAGTGCTTTCCGTGCCATATAGAAATCACTTGCCCTTGTTTCACAATTTGTCCTTTGTTCTTTTTCTGTGAGCTCCAGTGGCAGCATCAGTGTCCGCCGTGGTCCTCCCAGCACACTTTGTGTCATGCACAAAGGGAGTCAATAAATATTTGTTTAGTGAAGGAGAATCAGGCCATGAGTGAGTGAACAAAAATGCCCACATGCTTATGTTTTATGCCATGCAGTTCAGC
>PVKN010038115.1:0-11121 GCA_004027915.1 Capromys pilorides
ATTAATGTAAACCACTATAAACAAAAGAAATGTATATGATCACATTAACAGATGCAGAAAAAGCACCTGACAAAACTGAACCCCTATTCATGTTAATAAACTCTAAGTAATGGGATAGAGAACTTCCTCAACTTAATAAAGAATATTTACCAAGACTGACATGTAAAATCATATCTACTAATTAATTACTAATTAATTAATTATGTTTTGCAGAACTGGGGACCAAACTGAGGACCTTGCACTTGCCAGGCAGACATTTGTGCCTCTGAGCTAGCTCCTTGACCTCTGTAAAATCATAATTAAAAGTGAGAAACTCGAAGCTTTTCCATTAGGATTAGGGTAAAATGGCAGTAGTACAACTCAGCTCCTCTAAGATTCAGAATCCAGACATTAGAAAACAGCAACTTGGGGAAGAAAATAAAGAGATAAAAGTAAATTCCTGGAACCATGAAGGATGTGATAGGAAAATTAAAACGTGCGAAAAAATTGTAGACAGAACACAATGTAGACAAGGGAAGGAACAATCTGTGCTTTCTTCCTGGCTCCAACCGACAGACACAAGGTGAAAGCTGAGGACTCTACAGGGCTACGGGGAGAAACAAGGCAAGGCACACAAGGGGAAGCTGTGAGCAGTGGGCAGAGTGCAGGATTCTGCTCCTGCACAGCCCTTGGGCAGACAACAGCTGATCGTGACTCTAGTCAAGGACCCATCATCTTCACTGGGGATAGTACTTGGTCAGACACCAACCAGAGCAGTGAGATTACCAGAGCCCAGGACAGTTGTGGGACAGCTTCAGTACAGGGGATCCTGGGGTTACATTTCCCCAGCATCTGGATAAGAGACACCCATAGGAATCAGCCATGGTTAGGAAGCCCATGAAGGGTTCTAAGCTAAAGGACACTGGCCCTGCCCCACAGCCAGAGGTCAGGCTTTCCTGGATTTGAAAGGCTACTTTGGGGACAGGTATTGCAACTTTCACACCCAGAGTCAAATACCTGTTGCTATTTCTCTATAAGACAACACTCAGATTACCTTTGTGACATCCACAATATTAGAGTAAATTCTGAGAGAATTTTGTTGTTGAGCTAATTATACTGCATCCACCTCTCCCAAATTAACTAGCGTGGTTGGATCCAGGGGCTGATGCAGAGGATTATAGCTAGACATGTCAAAGCACAATGCTGAAAAGCAACTAAAGAGATCTCTATACTACCAACAACATCTTTACACTCTAAGCACCACTGATTTTAGCACAAAACAAACAAAAATGGCAACAGAAACATGACAAGGCACAGGGATCAGGTTTGATCCCCAGCTTGCTGTGCTGGCCTGGCCCCTGAGGCATGCTGAGATGGCGACTGAGATTGGGCATGGTGGCACACGTCTGTAATCCTAGCACTTGGGAGGTTTAAAACAGGAAGATCATTACAAGTCCAATCTGTGTAGTGAGACACTGTACTAAACATAAAACGACCCAGCAACCAGGCCCAGTGCGTGAATGAGGCTGCCCTGGGACCCTGGAAAATCATTTGACCCAAAAATCAGACCCGTTGTGTAAGGTAACCACCCTGGGCCCGCTGGAAACTCATTCAATCCAGCAACCAGGCCCGACATGTGAGTGAGACTGCATCAATCAGACAGGCCCAGCGGGAAAAACAGCCTCAAAACTCCCTGCAGAGAGACTAGAGACAAGACCCACCCACCTGATCCAGGAGCAGAACATCTTGCCATAGTGGTGCAGCAGGTTCACCTCCAAGGGCTGCAGCAGGAAGAAGTGGAGCTCAGTAGCCGGACCCAAGCCACACCCATCTGGACAAGTTTGAACTTGATAGATCCAGATCTGGTGCTAAGGTGAGAACTCTACCAAAGCTCTACACCAAAAGGCAGTGCTATACAAAATGACAAAGAGAAGGAGCAAAACGTGCTCTTAGGCCTCAAGTCCACCCAGAACAAGTGCAGGAGACAATAGCATAGAAGAAATTGGAAACTACACACCTGATATCTCTGAAATAATAGCATCTGAAGTAGAGAAACAACTGTAGAAAAGGATAGAGGAAATCAGATCAGAAATAATTTCTGAAGTAAAAAAAAGATAATATCTATAGTAAAAGAAGTACTAAGCGCTTCTAAAGAAGACAGTGATAAAAAAATAGAGAACAGAAAAATGATGGAATCCTTGAATGAACAATATAGGAAAGAATAGAACGTATGAAGCAGATTCAAAGTGCTACATAAGAACTTAAAATTTAACCTCAATCACAAGCTGGCAAAACCATTTCAATGAAAGTGAAAATAGACTTTCAGAACTTGAAGACAATATTGCAGCTAGTGAAGAGGTAAGAAAAGATCTCTTAACAACCAGGATGCAAGAAAAAATAATTCAACATCTGCAAGATGATGTAAAGATGAACAACATGAGACTAATAGGCATCAATGAGAAAGGAGTCTGTACAAATGATAAAAAAAGAATATGGGAAGAATAGCAGAAAACTTGCCAAATATGGGGAAACAATTTGACATTCAGTAACTGAAGCATATAGAACTCCAAATAACATCAACCCAATTAAAACCACACCTAGACATATAATAATCAAGACTCCAGAAATTCAGCACAGTAACAGTATACTAAAAGCCGCTAGAGAAAAGAAACACATCACATTTAAAGGACAACCCATTAGAATAATGGCAGATTTCTCTGTACAAACCATCAAGTCAAGAAGAGCATGGAGCAAAGTACTTCAAGTCTTCTAAGAAAACAAATTTCAGCCCAGACTGCTGTACCCTGCAAAACTCTCTTTCAAGTTCAACGGAGAAGTGAAATACTTCTAAGACGAACAACTGAAGAATTTTATGATGACAAAGCCAACCCTGCACAGTTTACTAAAAGATATTCTAGAGAGGAATCAAAATGACTACAACTTCATGAAGGAAAATAGAAAGAAAATAGGGCAAACAATTAAACACAGGAGAAAAAGAGGCATACAAAAGCAGTCTTTCAACTATTTTGTATACAACAGCAGAATATGTCCATCAGCATATTCTACAAATGGACTTCTCCTGCACCCTATGGGTCATGATTCTGTCTGGTCCTACGGGATGGATATCAAGGCAACAGTAGTAGCTCAATCTCACAAGTGATGCCTGACCACCAGTAAGAATCATGGACACTGTCCACGTCCACGACATAGAACTTTGTGCGATATCCTATCCCTGAACTTTTTGAAGTTCTGGATATGTATTTGCCATTCCAGTATTTATGTTATGTTTTATTCTTAGAAATTCTTTACTACCATGGAAACTTTTTCTTAGTTGATACCTTTGTATAACCTATTCAAATACTATGTGACTACTCTGAATTGATTACAGATTTGTACATATGATACACAACATTCTGGTCTCTAAGTTGGACTCATGATTTGATTTGAATTTTGGAATGTTTTGAAATATTTAAATTTTAATTAATATTTAATTAATTTTCTGAATATTGTTTAGTTATACTTTTTATGATTATCTTTGACTTACAATCTACTTATATGGTATATTTTCTCCTACTAGAAACTTTAAAATATACATACACACACACACACATATACACACACACAAGAGAGTTCAGGTAGGTATACAGCTACTTTGTCTTAGTTCATTGAGAATAAAAGTTTGTACTAATACTGTTTAGACAAGATATCAAGTCTGCAAATTTTTTGTCTTTTTTGAGACAGGGTCTCACTATGCAGTTTAGGCTGGCCTTGAGTTCACTTTTGTAGCCCAGGCTGGTCTTGAACTCGCCCTGATCCTCCTGCCTCAGCCTCCCAAGTGCTGGGATTACAGGTGTGCACTACCACGTCCCAAACAGGTCTGCATCTTGTCTTCTGAATAACTATTATAAAGACAACAATATGCATGGTATTAATTATTGTAACCATCCTACTAATTTGTTTTGAAACTGTTTCATCGCTATTTTATCTTTTTTTCTTATTCAAATGAATAAAAATAAAATTAAAAAATAATTATACAGAAGCAAGCATAAAGAGCCTCTTCAAAAGCATATGATTAGGGGCCGGCGAGATGGTTCAGTGGTCTAAAGCGCCTGCTTAGGAGGGCTCAGGCAACTGTGGGGACTGCAGTTCGATCCCTGGCACCACATGCTGCGCCAGCGCCACCACCAGGGCAGGCTGAGCCAGCCACAAAATAAATAAATAAAGAAACAAACAAAACACAACAAGCAAACAAATAAATAAATAAATAAAATTAAAAAAAAAAAAAAAAGCATATGATTACATTTCTTCTAATATTTACCTTTCTAAGAGCCGGCCAATAGCTCAGCACATTAAAGGAAGCAGGCAGGCATAGGGGCTGGGTTCAATCCCTGATTCCGGGCCTGCCTTGCTGGCCCAGGACCCAGAGCATGCTGAGAAGGCAATTGAGACTGGGTGTGGTGGTGCATGCCTGTAATCCCAGCTCTTGTGAGGCTGTAAACAGGTGGATCACTAGTCCAATCTAGTAGTGAGACCCTGAACATCCTTCCCTAAAATTAAAAAAAAAAAAAGAAACATGACAAGATAGGATGACATAACAAAATGCCTTCCAAAAGTCCCAACCTCCCCGAGGCCAAACCAGCAGGCATCAAGGAACAGAACAGCATTAGCTATACACCCAAATTATTCCACAGGTAACGGAGGTTAGAAAAGAGACCAGAAAGATATTCACAGCGGGGAGACAGCTCAGTAGAATAAGTGCTTGCCTGGCAAGCCAAGGTCCTGAGTTCAATCTCCAGTACTACAAAAAACTAAAAACAAAACAAAAATCAAAAAGGTATTCACTAAAATCACAGAAGTAACTAAATAAATAACGGGGTAACTAAAATGACCCAGCAACTTTCAAAAGATACTAATAAAAAGCTAGATGAGATAGATTAAACAATATGGAACACAAATGACCAGGTTAGCAAAATATTCAAGAGATTAAAATTTGTATTGTGGGTGTGGTGTGGTGGTGCATACCTATAATTTCAATACCCATCCGGAAACTAGCCTGGATTACATAGTTCAAGGTCAGCTTGAATCACACAGAGAGACTCAAAGAAAACAATAAATAAATAAGTCTTACACTGACAGTTATGGGCAGCAAAAGTGATCAGTGTAAGAACAGAATTTCAGAACCAGAAGACAGATGCCTTCAAAGATCAACTATTCAAAGGCACTTTAAAAACACGAGACTAGGGCCCGGTGGGATAGCTTATCTGTCTAAAGTGCTTGCTTAGGCAAGCGTAGGCAAGGATCGCAGTTCTATTCCTGGCACTACATGCTGCACTAGCCCTGCCCCCAGGGTGGGCTGAGCCAGCCACAAAAAATAATAAAATAAAATAAAAATGTTTAAAAAAATAAAAACAAAAACACAAGACTAGCGCCTGATAGATTCATTGCTGAATTCTACAAGAAATTTAGACACCATCTTACACCGCTACTTCTCAAACTCTTTCATTAAATTGAAAGTAAAGCAGTACTCCCAGGTTCATCCCTGGAAGCAAGCATTCTGACACAAGAACTGGACAAGGACTCAACTAATAAAGAGAATTATAGGCCAAATTTTTCTAATGAACACAGACATAAACTTATTACTGGCAAACAGAATGTAGCAAGTCATCAAGATTATACACAACTACTAAGTGGGATTCATCACAGAAATGCAGGGATGGTTCAACATACCTAAATCAGTAAATGTAATGCACCATATTAACAGAGCCAAGGGAAAAATCATATGATCATCTTTGTTTTTTGTATTTTTTTTAGGGAAGGGTCTACAGGGTATTCAGGGTCTCACTACTAGATCAGAATCACAGTGATCTGCCTGTTTACAGCCTCCCAAGAACTAGGATTATAGGCACATGCCATCACGACCCGTCTCAATTGTGCCCAGTCTCAATTGCGTCTCCATAGCTTCTCGGCCTTTTGGCTAAGATCAAGTGTAGCATCAATTGCGTCTCCACATGTCCGTGGGGTAGGGCCAGCACAGCAGGACAGGGGATTGAATCCCCAGCCCCTGCACCTGCTTGCAGGCACTTTAATCCGCTGAGCTATTTGGCAAGCACTTATATGATCATCTTGATAAATGTAGAAAGCTCTGGACAAAGTACAGCACCCACCCATGATAAAAACTACAGATAATTGGAATAGAAAGTTTTTACCTCAATCTGATAAAAGCCATCTATGACAAACCAACAGCCAGCATCATACTAAATGGACAAAAACTGAAAGCTTTCTCTCCAAAATCTGGAACAAGGCAAAGATGATGTCCACTGTTTCCAGTCTTACTCAGCACAGCCCTGGAAACTTCAGCCATAGTATTAGACTACAGAAAGAAATAAAAGAAATGATAGGAAAGGAAGAAGTTAAATTATTATTTGCAGATGACCTGATACTCTACAAAGAAGACCCTAAAAACTCCACTAAAAAATTGCTAGATTTAATGAGCAAATTCAGATAGATGGATACAAAGTCAACACTCAAAACTCAATAGCCTTCCTTCCTGCACACGTGTAACAAATTTACTGAAATAAGAGAAACACCATTCACCATAGCATTCAAAACAATGAAATACCTAGGAATCAATCTAACAAAGGATGTAAAAGACTTACTTACTTACTTATTTATTTATTTATTTGCGGGACTGGGGTTCGAACTCATGACCTTGCACTTGCCAGGCAGGCACTTGTGCCACAGAGCTATCTCTCTAGCTCTTTCTTATTTTTATTTTACTTTTATTTTTGCAGGACTGGGGATCAAACTCATGACCTTGCACTTGCCAGGCAGGCACTTGTGCCACAGAGCTATTTCCCCAGCTCTTTTTTATTTTTATAGGACTAGGGATCAAACTCAGGACCCTGCACTTGCCAGGCAGGAACTTGTGCCCTGCAGCTATCTCCCTGGCTCCAAGACTTCTATATTGAAAATTACAGTTCTCTGAAAAAAGGAGGCTGAAGAATATATCAGAAAATGAAAAGATATCCCTGGCTTTTGGGTAGGAAGAACAAATATAGTGAAAACAATCATACTTCCAAAACTGTTACATAGAATTAATACAATTCTGATAAAAATTCCAATAATATATCTCGCAGAATTGAAGAAAAGAATCAAAAACTTCATCTGGAACTAGAAGAGACTAAGAGCAAACAGCAAAGGCAATTCTGGGCAACAAAGGCAAGGCAGACATCGCAGTCCTTGACCTGAAATAATACTACAAAGCTACTCTGACTTTAAAAAAAAAAAAGCTACTGGTAAACAAAACAAAACAACAGACTCAAGATCAATGGAACTGATTAAAAAATGCAGAAACAACTCCAGATATACTCAGCCACCTTATCTTTGACAAAGGTACCAAACATTCACTGAAAGAAAGCCTCTTTAATAAATGGTGCTAGTAAAACTGGCTCTGCACATGCTGAAGAATAAAACTGGACACTTATCTTTCACCATGCGCTAAACTAAATTTGGAATGGATCAAAGATCTAAATATTAAAACAGATACCCTAAATCTGCTGAAAGAATAGGTAAACTGTTTAAGACACTGGGGTAGGCAAACCCTAAATAAAACCCAGATCACGGGGCTGGCGAGATGGTTCAGTGGTCTAAAGCGCCTGCATAGGAAGGCTCAGGCAACTGCAGGGACTGCGGTTCGATCCCCGGCACCACATGCTGTGCCAGCGCCACCACCAGGGCAGGCTGAGCCAGCCACAAAATAAATAAATAAAGAAACAAACAAATACAACAAGCAAACAAATAAATAAATAAATTAATTAATTAATTAAAAAAAAAATGCGATTCATAATGAAGTTCCACATTAAAAGTAGCATTTATTTAAAACCCAGATCACAAAGCAACTATTATGAAGAATCAACAACTGGGATCTCATTTTATTAAGAAGTTTGCACAGCAAAAGAAATCACTAACAAAGTGAAGAGACAGCCCATACTGTGGGAAAGAAAAAAATGTCAGCTGTTCCTCAGACAAAGGATTACTATAAAGAGCATATAAAGAACTTGAGAAAAAAAAAAAAAAATCAGACCGTCTAAATTTAAAGACCCAGATGAAGAAATACAGACAGCAAATAAATCTATGAAAAAATGTTCAGTATCAATGGTCATTCGACAGATGCAAGTTAAAACACTGAGATTCTATCTTACTCCAGAAATAATGCCTATTACTAAGAAATTAACCAATAACAAATGCTGGAGGGGCTATAGAGAAAAAGAAACCTTCTCCACTGTTGGTCAGAGTGTAGACTGTTGCAACCACTGGGGACATCAGTGTTGAGATTCTTCAAAACACTAGGATTGGAGGATAGAGATCTATTTATTTGTATTTGTTTATTTTTATGTATTTGGTACAGGGTCTCATTATGCAGCTCAGACTCATAGTGATCCTCCTGTTTTCAGCCTCCCCTGAGCTAGGATTACAGGTGTGTGCCACCATACCTGGACTCTATCACCAGCTCAGTACATCCAGGGCAGGCCTGGTGTAGCATGTGGTACTGGGAATTGAACCCCAGTTCCTACCTTGTATAAGTAGGCACTTAGTAAGCAAGGGCTAGGGATTTAACTCAGTGGCACAGCACCTGCCTGGAAAGTTCCTGGTATCAACCCCTGACCCCAAACAAAACAAATAACTAGGATTGGAGGTCTCATTTGACTTAGCTATTTCTCTTCTTGGTATCTTCCCAGAAGAATTAAAAACACTGCAATACATCAGTATATGTGCATCTATATTTATAGTAACACAATTTGTAATAGCTTGATCTTAGAAACTATAGAAATATCCATCAAACAAAGAATGAATAAAAAAGATGTGGTCTTTTTATACAATAAAGTACTACTCAGCCATAAAGATAAACTGAAGACTTTTATAGGTAAGTGAATGCAACTTGACACCATACATGTAAGTAAAATAAGCCAGATGCACATGTGTAAATATCGTATTGTCTCCCTAATGTGAAAAGCTGTAAGAGTAAATAAGATCCCAAACACATGCACTGTAAAATGGGAAGAAACTTCAAAAGGAGAGAAATTGGAATGGGGTAAGGAGAAAAGAAGGTAAAAGTAAAACAAAACAAAACAAAAACCAAAACCAACCTTATACATATATAAAAGATAATTAAGGGCCAGGTGTAATGGCACAAACCTGTAATCCCAGCACTCAGGAGGCTAAGGCAAGAGGATCACTGCAAATCTGAGACCAACCTGGGTTACAAAGGGAGCTCAAGACCAGCCTAAACTGCATAGAAAGACCTTATCTCAAAAAGATTCAAAAAAAGAAAAGATAGTTAAGATAGTTATACTATATTAACGTCTCTTAGTTCATTAAAAAGAAAGGTTTGTGCTAATATTGTTTGAAAAGTTAAGGGCTGATATCTTATGTTCTGAGTAGTTTAAAGATAACAATATACAATGGATTAACCACTGTTACCCTATTACCTTGTTTTTAATTTTTTCTCTTTAAAATAAAAAAGCAGCAAGTGAACATGAAAAATGAATTCAATAGTTGTTAGATGTTTGTTACAGTTTGGGTCTCTTGGTCCCAAGTCTCATGCAGTCATCGGGGTAGGCTTCTAGAGTCTCATGATCCAATGCTGTGATTATGAGTGTGAGTACTATAACCACCCTGAAGCAGATAGCCTCAACACAATGTTGGGAGGGGAGAGAGACTCCCTAGCTGCCACAGCTGCTGTTCCTCCATTTGCTCTTTGCTATTTTCTGCCACCATGAATGAGTGCCCTCTGCCATGTGCCAGCTGAGTATGGACTGAAACCTCCACTAACTGTGAGCTATATAAACCTTTCCTTCCTTAATTTTTGGTGTCAGGAACTTGGTTCCAGCAATGAGAGGAAAGTAACTGAGAATGTTACAAAGAAGATTAAGAGTAACTAGAATAAAAAAAAAAAAACAAAACTGTAATCACAGAAGGCTGAGGCAGAAAGATTACCGAGTTTGAGGTCTTGCTTAAAAAAAAAAACAAAAACATTTCAGAAACTCCATCAAAAGAATTAACAACCAACCAAACTTAGTAATGTAGCAGGATACAAACTCAACAATCAAAAATCAATAGTATTCCTGTACACCAATGATAAACTCACTAAAAGAGAAATTGGGCGCTGAATATGGTGGCAGATGCCTGTTATTCCAGCACTAGGGAGGCAGAGGCTGGAGGATTATTGCAAGTTCAAGGACAGGCTGGGCTACCAAGTGAGCTTAAGGCCAGCCTGAACTTTATAGTGAGACCCTATCTCAAAGGACAAAAAAAGAAAAAAAGAGAGAGAAATTAGGAAAACAATATCTTTTACAATAGCATCAAGAAACAAAATACTTAGAGAAGTAACCTAACCAAGGAAGATCTCTACAATGAAAACCAGTTTTCTGAAAAAAAAAAAAGAGATGAAGAAGACATTAGAAAATGGGTAAGCAGGCCTTGCCTGGCAAGGGCAAGTTCCTGAGTTCGATCCCCAGTTCCACAAAAAAAAAAAAGAAAGAAAGAAAAAAAGAAAGAAAATGGGTAAGCAGAACCAATCTAATTAGAATGGCTGTATTTCAAAAACTGTTACACAGACTTAAATGCAAGCCCAATTAAAATACCAGCAGCATACCTAACAGAACTAGAGAAAGTAATTCTAAAATTCATGTAGAATCAGAAGACACTTAAGATAGCAAAAGTACTTGTGGCCAACAAGGGCAAAACAGAGAGTACCACAGGCCTAGACTCTTTAAGATATATTACAAAGCTACACAGATTAAAAACAGCAGGGTATTTGCTAAAAAAAAAATTAAACCAGATTTGTGCCTCAATGATATAAAAGATGCAGAAATAACTCTAGACTGTGCTACTCTCTCTTTGACACAGAGGCCGAATACTTTGCGAGAGGAAAGATAGCCCCTTTAAGAAATGGTGCTGGGGGGGCCGGCGAGATGGTTCAGTGGTCTAAAGCGCCTGCTTAGGAGGGCTCAGGCAACTGCGGGGACTGCGGTTCGATCCCCGGCACCACATGCTGCGCCAGCGCCACCACCAGGGCAGGCTGAGCCAGCCACAAAATGAATAAATAAAGAAACAAACAAACACAACAAGCAAACAAACAAA
>PVKN010038116.1:0-11109 GCA_004027915.1 Capromys pilorides
GAAAAGCAATCAAGGTCACTGTGAACTAAGTTGTGACACAGGGCCGCAGAATTAATATACCCTTGTGGCAAGACAGTGAAGGCATATTGCTGGCCTTGCCAAGTGAAAGTAAATTGCTTCTAATGGTCCTTATGGGTAGGTATGGAGAAGAAGGCATTTGCCAAATCAACAGCTGCGTACCAACTACCGGGAGATGTGTTCATCTGTTCAAGCAAGGAAACCACATCTGGTACTGCAGCTAGAATTGGAGTCACCACCTGGTTCAGTTTATGGTAATCTACCGTCATTCTCCAAGACCTATCTGTCTTCTGCACAGGCCAAATGGGAGCATTAAATGGAGATGTGGTGGGAACCACCACCCCTGGATCCTTCAGGTCCTTGATGGTGGCACTAATCTCTGCAATCCCTCCAGGAATGCGATACTGGTTTTAGTTCACTATTTTACCAGGCAAGGGCAACTCTGATGGCTTCCATTTAGCCTTTCCAACCATAATAGCCCTAACATGACAGGTTAGGGAACCAATGTGAGGATTCTGCCAAGTACTGAGTATGTCTATTCCAATTATACATTCTGGAACAGGGGAAATGACTGTAGGACGGATTCGAGGACCTATTGGACCCACTGTGAGTCGGACCTTTGCTAAGACTCCATTGATCACCTTCCCTCCATAGGCACCTATTCTCACTGGAGGGCCACTGTGGTGTTTTGGGTCCCCCGGAATCAGTGTTACTTCAGAACCAGTGTTCAGTAGTTCCCAAAATATCTGATCGTTCCCCTTTCCTCAATGTACAGTCACTCAGACAAAAGGCCTTACGTCCCTCTGGGGAAGGATAAGAGAAAGAATGACTGTAAAAATTCTGGGGACATTAGGATCCTTCCCCAAGGAGCCCTGGCCTCCCCATTATTCAAGGGGTTCTGGATCTGTAAACAGGCTCAAGTCTGGGAAATGGCTGAGGAGCCAGGATTGCTTATTACCACAGTTTGAAGTAGATCTCTGTTCTTTTGCCTCCAAATTCTTTCATTTATATAAATCCAGCAAAAATTTTGTAGGTTTCCCATCTGTTTCACTTTTGGGAACACCGTGGCTAATCAGCCAATGCCATAGGTCTATGCGTGTCAGATTATTCTGGTTATTGTTCCACTTCTGCTGTCCATGGTGATTAAGTGCTACCACTTGACCTCTGCCACTCTGGGATCCAATCAAGCCCATGGTCCTTAAATTTCCTAACTGAGTAACTGCTGTCCACACCGTGAGGTCTGGCATACAGAAAAGAGCAATGACAGGGCTCTTCAGGGATGCTGGTGCTCCCCTCACAAATCTGTTTCTCAAGGTGTTCGTGAAGGGCATGTTTTCGGGATCTTCCAAATGCAGTGGATTAGGTTTAACATGACAGATCCACTCCAGCATTCCCATTTCCCTAAGCCTCTGGATCCCTTCATCTACAGTAAACCATGAATATCAGGCATCTCTCATTCACTGTGGGCCATCTTTTGAGCCACACTTCTGCCAGCCAGCCAAATAGACTATTAACACCTTTCTTTATTCCATGTGCCACAACATTAAATTCAGAGTCCCTACTTAGTGGGCCCATATCAACAAACTCATCCTGATCCAGGTGTATGTTCTTTCCACCATTATCCCGCACTCATAAAATCCATTCCCATGCTTGCTCATTAGGCCTCTGCTTATAAGAGTCAGAAAACTCAAGAAGGTCTTTGGGAGAATAACGAGTCTCCTCATGAATCACCTTATGTACTTCACCTTTAGGTGACTTCTGTGATTGAAGCCTGGTTATGGGCCTAGAGGCAAATTTGCATGGTGAGGGTGGGTCCAGAGGGGTCCCACCAGTATTCTGTTCATTCCATGCAGGATTGGTTTCTGCAGATATATTAGGAGACACTAACATGGCAGAGGGTAAAGACAATTTGTCAGAACCCATCACGCTCACCACTACAGGTGTGTGCAAGTCACTAATTAAAATACACCTCAGGGGCCGGCGAGATGGTTCAGTGGTCTAGGGCGCCTGCTTAAGGAGAGCTCAGGCGACTGCGGGGACTGCGGTTCGATCCCCGGCACCACATGCTGCGCCAGCGCCACCACCGGGGCGGGCTGAGCCAGCCACAAAAATGAATGGATGGAGGAACAAACAAACACAACAAGCAAACAAACAAATAAATAAATAAATAAATAAAATTTAAAAAAAAAAAATACACCTCAAAGGCATATTTAAGACTGCATGGTTATGTACAGCTTTAATCCCAACACTTAAGAGGCTGAGGCAGGAAGACTGCCGTGAGTTTGAGGCCAAAGTAGGTTACATAGTGAATTCAAGGCCAGCCTGGATTACAGAGTAAGACCCTTGTATTGGTCAGGGTTTTACTTACAGGAACAGAAAAATATAAGAAACGGATATTAACACAAAATATACAACATATAAGGAGTTATAAGATTGGTTTACAATAGTCAGCCACAGAGTCAGATGAGGAAGCATACAGAGGGCGTCTGCATGCTCCAGACTGGAGAATTCAGTCCCGAGGCCTGAAACTCACTGCAGTGCTCCGTGTAAGTCTCTATCCATCGGCTGATGGGTCTGCAATAGAAGACTGAAGTGTCTGTGATGGTCGCTGAAGAGTCTGCGACAGATGGCGAAAGATCCAAGCTGGAGGCTGAAGAGTCTGCACTGCAAGCCAGACAATGAAGTACAGGCCGACTGCGAAGACTGAAGCTTCTCCGAGGAAGTGACATCTTGACTCCTTCCTCAGCCCTTTAGAAAGTCTCTGTACTCCAATCATACCCCAGCATGGGCTCTTGAACCCGCTCGAGGGAGGAGCCAATCACATCCTAGGCAGGCCTTGATCCTGTTCCAGGGAGGAATCAATTGTACCCTAGGGCGGGACTCCCACCAACAGGGAGCCAGGCCGCTGAGTCATCCAGCCAAGTTGACACAAAGTTTATCAACCACTACAACCCTGTTTTCAAAAAAAAAAAAAGACAATGTAGAAGCAGAAAAATACAGATCACCACCACAATGAGAGACACTTTTTCCCCACTGATTTGGCAAAGTGTAAAAATTTGGCCACTCCCCCCACTGGAGAGGGTAGGGCTCAAAGGTAAAGGTGTGATTTCTTGTCAAATTTCATGCAACATTTGATCACAGGTTCTTCTTAGGAATAAATCCAAGAGAATTATTCCAACAGGGAACAGGATCTATGCACAAGAATATCACTGTAACAATAAAGAATGGAGACGCAAGTGTCCAAGAGCAAAGAGCAGACTCAGGTTATGCTGTAGTCATGCCCTTCGATACAGTACAGGTGTCCAGAAATACAATTGCTGAGAAAAGTAAGAAGCTTAACAATGTAGGGAAAGCAAGACATTTAAAAAAAAAAAAACAGAAAGCACAATACCCTCTATTGTAAAGTTAATTAAGAGCAAAATTAAATCATGTGATTAATTGGAAAATCCCAGTAAGTGGCCGCGGGCAGCGAGTGCAGTCACTTCTTAGTGTTGTCTCCCTTCCGCTTAGGGGAGATTTGTAAATGCTCCTTAGTTAACTAATGTCATGCATTGAAAAGGAAATGAAACAAGAGTTCTGAAGCCTATTGGGCAGTATGCACGTCACCCAAACTCAAGAAGGATTTAGAGATGGAGGCCTCCCTAGGCAGGGATCCTAGCCCAGCACCCCGGGAGCAGGTTCCATAGCAAGGGGCCTTGGCCCTGAAGAGGTGCGGGACACCTCCCAGCTGAACGCATCCCATCACACAACCCTCACCCTGGGCCTCCACAAATTGCCCTGAGAGCAATTAAGCTGGGGGAGAGGGAGCCAGAGATAAGGCCACGGAAGAGCTGAAAGTAGACCCCGTGGGGCCAAAGGCAGCAGACCTCGCTCAAAGACCTGCACGCACCCTGCGGGACCCCGCCTCCTGAGGGGAAGCCAGGCCTGGGGGACGTTGGTCTTGGTAGAATAAGCCCAAGGAAGGCGACCAAAGACGGCACTTTCCGAGCGTCCCAAGCTCCCAACGCCAGCCTGGCGGGCCACGCAGCAGTTCCAGATCTCAGCAGCTCCTCCCACCCCGTAATCCTCACCCGGACCTAGAAGCAGTCTCGCGCAGTCTTCAAAGGTCGGACCCCAAAGGCTGGTCCCAGTCACTGCCTGGCGTGTGGCATCCCCTTCTTGAACCCTGCACTCCCTCAGCTGGCCTGTCCGAGCGCCCCGCCCACAGGGTTCCTCCTCCCCAAAGTACCCCCTGGCAGGCTGCGCACCGGCCGCAGATTGGCACCGCCTGAGCAGACCCTAACCCTGCGCCTCACCCTGATTTAAGAACCCGGGCTTGCAAGCGAGGGTGAGCCCAGCGAGCCAGGAGCAGCCAGCTCAGCTGAAGGTTCTCGCAAGCCTGGAGGAGGGCGAATGGGGAAAACCGGCTGAGCCTGCCGAGGGTGCATCCTTCCGTGGTCTCTCTCCGCATGTATGGGCACGGACTGCACGGATGCTGGACGGCACGGGGATCGCAGACGCCAACGCCCAGTCTCCTCGAGGCTGAGCCTGAAGGAAGTGTGGGGGTGCGGGTACTGCCGCAGAGCCGAGTCAGAGCTCCTTCCCAGACTAGGGAAGCTCTTCCCGCATCCTCTTTTCCCGGTCACCCCCCGGTGCACTCAGCCCATCTGCAGCTAGGCTTCTAGCAACGGCGGTGTCCTTCCTCCAAATACCTAAGCCTCACAGCCCATCCGAGGGCACTTTGTTGCTCAGACAGCTCCGGGTACAGATTTCAGGCCACCCTCTGCTCTGCATTTAAGACATGGGTGGAAACGAGCTCTCTCCTCCCTGCAGCACCCTTTGCCCCCGCTGCCATAATCCATTCAAGCTGTAGGGATGCCCCCGCAGACTCTCACCTGTCCTTCCTGAGGCCTGAGGGTCTCTGTGAGCAACGTGAATGGGCCAGCATCCTTCAGGGACAACAGGGATGAGGACAGAGACAAACCTGCGCATTCAGCTGTTTAGAAGCACACTGGGCCAATGATCCTCCTGGGGTTGTGCGTGGATATGTGTACCCAAGGTGGGTGCACACCTGCAGTGTAGGTGTGCACCTGTTGTGTGTACACACCTCTAATATGTGCAAGCATGTGTGTGTACCTGTTGTGCATGTGCATACCTCTAGTATGTGCACGCACGAAGAGTGTGCACTCAGGGGCAGGCATTTGGGCGTCTGTGAACCCAGGTGTGCACACACACTTAGCAATGTACCTGCATGTGGAGGCAGGAAAAACTATACCCTGGAGGGCACATCTGTGAACATTTAGAAGACGTGTCTGTCTAGTCCAAAGCCCACTGGCCCGGGGCAAGTTACAAGTCAAACTGAGAGCTGGAACAAAGACAAGTCCTACGGCAGACACCAACCAAAGGCAACCACTAGCCTGGCGAGACCTGGGAGCCTCCAGAGGGGATCTCTGGATCTTTAGGCAGCCATGTGGGTTCAGCAGAAAGAGCTGCTGTGACCCCAGCAGCTCTCACCAGTCCAGCAGTGGTCCTGGCCCCATCACTACCACACCTGCATCTCTGCTATTGCAGGGTGTTCAAAAGAGACTGCCCTGATTAGGAAAGATGAGGAGCAACTCCAGTGATACTCCCGTGGCAGAGTTCATCTTGTCGGGCTTTTCCGAGCTGTGCCGTTTTCGAGGGCTGCTATCTGGATCATTCCTCGCCATCTATGTGGTGACTGTCCTGGAGAACCTGGTCATCATAGGGACCATTGGGGCTAGTCAACAACTGCACACACCCATGTACTTCTTCCTGGCCAGCTTGTCAGTGCTGGAGACCTTCTACACAACTGTCACCATCCCCAAGCTGCTGGCTGGCCTCTTGTCACAAGCAAGGGCTATCTCCTTCTCAGGGTGCCTCACCCAGCTATTCCTCTTCCTCTCACTCGGCTCCTCCGAGTGCTTCCTTCTGGCTGCCATGGCCTGTGACAGGTACCTGGCCATCTGCCGCCCACTGCGCTACCCAGCCATCATGCACCCAAGGCTCTGCCTGCAGCTGACCCTCAGTGCCTGGCTTGGTGGCTTTCTGGCTTCCTTTGTATCCGCAGCTCTCATCTCACGCCTCAGGTTCTGTGGCCCCAATGTCCTCAACCACTTCTTCTGTGACATCTCGCCCTTGCTACAGCTCTCCTGCTCCGACACCACCACCATTGAAACACTGGACTTTGTGGCAGCCCTAGCAGTGCTTGCAACCTCGCTGCTGGTGACCGCCATCTCCTATGCCCACATCCTGGCCACTGTATTGAGGATTCCGGGACGGGCTGGCCGGCGGAAGGCTTTCTCCACCTGCACCTCCCACCTGGTGGTAGTTGTCATCTTCTACACCACCACCATCTTCATGTATGCCCGACCGCATGCCATCAGCTCTTTTGACTTCAACAAGCTGGTGTCCATGGTCTACTCAGTTGTGACTCCGCTGCTCAACCCCATAATATACTGTCTGAGAAACCGTGACATCCGAGAGGCCCTGGCCAAACTACTCCAGGCCCTTGGCCGCTCCTGAGTTCCAGCTGTACGATACCTGCTGGAACTGCTAATCATTCTTCTCTGCTTGCAGATACCACCACTGCCTGCTGCTCGGGCCAGGCCAGGGTTCCACCCACCAGCGCAGTCAACATGTTCCTCTTGCCCACCTCACCCTGTGTCAGAGCTGCAAAGAGCACAGCATGGGCTGGAGCGAGAAGCTGAACACATGGGAGAGGCAGCTGAGACCAGAATCCTCAGATTTGGGCTCTCAGCTTCTCCCAGTGAACTTAGTTCTTGACCCGGGGACAGCTCCTCAGTGCCCACAGCCTCCTCTCCTCAGAGCTCCCACTGGCCAAGGACAGCTCCTGAGCAGGCTCAGCCCCAAGCAGGCTCCATCTCCCCACCTTGGCAGCCCAGATCCTTCAGCCTCAAAAGCTCAGCGCAGATGTCACAGGAAGCTCCCACTGTGTCACTCCCAGCCGCCTGGAGTCTGAGCAGTTTCTATATTAGCCAGCCCCTCTCCATGTACCAAGACCAAATGCTCTTTTCCTCCTTCCCATGAGGTGCTAGCCAGGCCTTCAGCTTAGACTCAACATTTTTGAGCCAGCTCACAGGGTCAGGCCAGGCATTCCTAAGCCAAGGGATGGGATTCCAACAAGTCCACATAGTACCACTGAGAACACAGGCACAGCCTTTCACCAGAAAGAAGAGGGGTGTCTTTTCATGTGCTTACTTCAGCCACAGGCTGGTCCCATTTCTTTCATGACAGCCACCCAGAGCGATGTGTTTATGGTACGCCCTTGATGGCATATGTACCTGATGTACGAACTGTTGCTTGTGAGAGTTTTCAATCTACATGTTAGGTGCAATAAATATACTCCTATGACTTTGCTTTGTACATTTTAAGTTTGTCACAGTCCATGCAAATTTAGAATTGCTTTATCATCTTGGTATAATTTTTTTTTTTTTTTTTTTTTTTTTTTTTTGCGGGACAGGGGTTCGAACTCACGACCTTGCACTTGCCAAACAGGCACTTGTGCCAGGGAGCTATCTCCCCGGCCCCCATCTTGGTATAAATTTAACCTCTTAGTGCTTCTTTATAGCTAAGGCTTAAATTTAATTTTTCCACCTGCATTAATTCAGCTTCCTTTTAGCATCTGCATGATGGACACTCTTTGTCCATGGCCCCTGACCATCTTCTGGCGTCAGCTCCACAGTCTGGGCAGCGACTGAGCAAAGCACACTCCTCCAGGGACAACAGCTGCTGTTCTGTTGAGTGTTCACCTATCAATCTTATTTTTATTCTTTCTTAGGTAACTTGGATCTCCCTGACTCTGAAAACTAAAATTTTCTTGTGTACCTGGCTGTGCTTTTTTTTAAAAAAAAAAAAAAATTGAAATTTAAGAATATAAACTAATGCTTATCAAATCCTATTACAAATCTTTGATTACTATAGCTTTTAAAATAGGGCAGTTTTAGTTTCTGGCAAAATGACGGTGCAAGGGCTACTACGCTCTTCCTCCTCGTGGCTACTGTTCCCCGCCTCCGGGATCCCGCGCTGCCAGTCAGCATGCTCGAAGTGCATGCTGGACCTGCCGAATGACAAACCAGACTGGCTGAAAGTTGGGCTGACCCTGGGCCACCACCGCCTTCCTTTGGTTCCATCTCATCAAGCAACATAATGAAGATGTTTTAGAATACAAAAGAAGAAATGGATTGGAATAGGCTGTGGAAATACTTACGTAGTGTGCTCCTCCCGTGATTATAACAGATGCTCTGGCTTTCCCAGTCTGTTGACCTGTGCACTTGAGAGCAGTTATATGTGAATGTGTATCCAGCCAGCCTTTGTGTTTTGCTTCATTAAAGAAGTAAAAATAAAAAATAAAGCTAAAATAAAATAGGGCAGTTTCGGGCCAGCCAGATAGCACAGCAGACTAAAGCGGCTGCTTAGGCAGAGCACGGAGACTGGGGCCAGGCGTGCTGCGCCAGCCCCATCCACGGGGCTCACTGAGATGGCAACTGAGACTGGGTGTGGTGGAGCACCTGTAATCTCAGCACTGGGGAGGCTGAAAACAGGAGGATCGCTACAAGTCTGACCTACATAGTGAGACCCTATAGACCCTGTACCAAAAACAAACAAAAAGAGCTGTTTCATAAACATGTGGACTGCTTCACCAATTTCTGTCATTCTTGCTCAGCAGCCCTGCCAGTCTTCTCTGTATCATTCTAGTTTTAGTATATGTACTGCAGAAGGGAGCAACAGGCTACGGTTTCCTTTTTTCCTTTTTCTTTTCTGTTTTTGTATTTTGGTATCTGCTGCACGCGGCATCTGTAATGCATTCAGAGCTCATGGCCTTCACCCTCATCCACTTTGGCAAAGTGTTAACCTCTTTTTCCTTCAGCACTGTCCTCTACTTCATTCCTTCCCCTTCACCTCCAGAATCACACACACATCAGGCCCTTCTTTATGCTCTCCTGCCCCTCGCATTCTGGTCCTGCACTCTTCTGGATACCTTCCCTTCCAAGTCACCAGCTCTCTCTCTAGCCACTTCTAATCTTTTGCACTGTAGTTCTAGAATTTCCATTTTGTCCTTCATTTTCTGAGTGAAAAAACAATTTCAGCTTCTCACACTCAATAATCCACACAGCATTTCTATGACCAAACTTTATGGGGGGGCACACAGTAAGCCAGCGATTCTGCAGCAGAGTACAGCTGCACCTGCTGGACTTCAGCTCAGTTCTGGCACTGCCTGCTGAGATGGGTCTTGGGCTTAGTCTCTAGGCATCTCTGACCACTTTGGGTGTCAAGTTCAAGCTCCAAGTTGTTTTACTCATATTTCCAGCCAACTGTCTAGGAATTGGGGGCCTGTGACACCCCCCTCAGGTTCAATCAGTTTGCTATTGAGGTTCACAAACCTCGGGAAAATGTTTACTTATGCACACCAGCTGAAAGACTGCAACAAATACAGATGAAGAGATGCATGGAGTGGGGGATGGGGGCTGGGTTCCTGCTGAGCTCATGATAGTGCCCTAGTTGTCTTGTGCCTGTCTGTCCCTTGCCCGTGTTAAACTGCTTCTCCCATGGCTTTCTGCAATGCCTTACTATCTAGGATAATCAATATCACTTGTTTGGTCTTTCTAAGGAAGCTAAAACAAAATTATTTTAGTTGCAATAATAATTGGCTCGAAAAAAAAAATAATAATAATAATTGGCTTGGATTCTCCCCATTCACCCACCCCCTGTGGCAGAGTCACTAGGGTTCCATATTAGTTTGCTAGTATCCCAAAGTGTTACAACCACTTAACAAAAAATGTATTTCCTTATCATCCGGCAGGGTTGGCTGCTCCAAAGTCTCTTTCCTTGGCCTATGTTCCCACACAGTCATCCTGCTTGTGACTGTGTCCTAGGTTCCTGTATCTAAAACACTGGTGCTGGTCAGGCATGGTGGGACATATCTCCCAACGGTCCTTGGGAGGCTGAGGAAGAAGGGTCATGGCAAGTCTGTGGCAGCCTGGGCTCAAAGTGAGTGCAAGGGCCAGGGACCTAGCTCAGTGGCACAAGCACCTATGTGACAAGCCAAAGATCCTGAGTTTGATCCTCAGTTCCAAAAAACAAAAAAAAAAAGAATTCAAGGTCAGCCTGAACTGTATAATGAAACCTTGCCTCAAAAAGAGCAAAAAGGGCGTCGGGGAATAGCTCAGTAGAATATGTGCTTGCTTGGCAAGCACAAGGCCCAGAGTTAAATCCCTGGTCGTGCAAAAAATAATAATAATAATAATAATAATAATAATAATAATAATAATTCAATTCTGGTATATTGACACATGCATAGTAGATATTTTTATTATTTTCATTCTTTCTTGCCCCCTCTCTGATACCTTTTCCCAGTTTTAACAGTCTACCTTCTAGTTTCCTACCAACTCTCTTTTCCTTTCTTTCTTTCTCTTTTTGGTTATTATATTTAAGACAGGCCTATCACTACATAGATCAGACTTGAAGTGATTCTCCCGTTTTCAGCCTCCCAAGCACTGGGATTACAGGCGCACGCCACCGGCCCGGTCTCAACTGCCGTCTCAGCACGTCCAGAGCCAGCACAGCACACCGGGGATTACCCCAGCCACTGCACTCTGCCTAAGCAGCCATTGTAGTCTGCTGAGCTATCTGGCCAGCCCAACTCTCTTTTCATTTTCTTTCTTTTTAAAGACAAGGTCTCAATGTGTAACCCAGGCTGGCCTTGAACTTGTGGCAATTCTCCTGCCTCTGCCTCCTGAGGGCTGGGAATATAGGGTACACTGTTTTCTTATTGTCCTTGAATATCTTAAGGTAAATCTTATACTTCAAATAAACAATTTATAGCCTTGTAAATCTCTTTTCCTTTCTATTTCCTACTTTGGTATTAATCTTCCTTCTTATTTGTTCCTCTCTATTCTTATCTTTGGAACAAAACAACTATTATGTTTAGAGCTCAAAATTGACCCTCTGGGTAGATACCCTTAACTGTTGTGTGTCTATCTTTTGACAGACTTTTCCTTAATTTTACACTAAATCTCTTTTCCTCTTGGAAGATAGGACAATTAGTTTTTTGTTTTTGTTTTTGTTTTTTGT
>PVKN010038117.1:0-11119 GCA_004027915.1 Capromys pilorides
CCCCCCCCCCCCCCCCCCCAAGTAGTCGGTTTTGGGTGGAGTGCACTGCTGGGCGCAGGATGGTTTCCAAGTGTTGTTTAATAGTCTGAATAGATTCATCTTAGGCTGTATCTGGAAAGTGAAAATATCATGGGTTAAAAGGTCTGATTTTGAGAGAGTCATAGTTTAACACCCCCCTCCCCCCTATGTGATTATCTAGTGGTTACATACTGGTTTCAAAAATTGCTCTTTCTTTTGATATTAGTCTTGGTCCCCCCTGGACTTGTGCTTGACAGTGAACTCGCTGAATTTCAGGTTCTCTCAGCACACAGTGTGATAGTTACGGCAGATGCAGCTGTAAGCCAGGAGTGATGGGTGACAAATGTGACCGTTGCCAGCCTGGATTCCACTCTCTCACTGAGGCAGGGTGCAGGTATGTTGTTTTCAAAACCAGAGAAAGGGGATAGGGACAGAATCTAGCTGTACTAGATTCATAATAATAGATATTCTGGCTCACTGACAGTGGCATGAACATTTTCTCCCACAATACTTATTAGTAAAACTCAAGAATAGCTGTTGTGATGAACCTCTAGGGTTTTGGCTTATATGGAGAACAAGGAGAGTTTTTATATATAGGTGTGAAAATTGAGATCTAAAGATGACCATAGGCTTCATTTCATCCTATTTGAACTGTATGTTAATCTATTAACATGTAAAGCAAAGGCTGGGTTTAAAAGTGGGAATTTCTCTCCCCTCTCTTCTCTCATTGTCTTTCCGTTTTCTCACCACACAGGCCATGCTCCTGCAATCCTTACGGCAGCACAGATGAATGTAATGTGGAAACTGGAAGATGTGTTTGCAAAGACAATGTCGAAGGCTTCAGTTGTGAGAGGTAGCTGGGTCTTTCTGCAGCCGTGTTTTGCCTGTTAACCATATTTCAAGCCAAAAAATAACTGAGTGTGTCTTTATTTTTTTCAGATGCAAACCTGGGTTTTTCAATCTGGAACCCTCCAACCCTCGGGGTTGCACACCCTGCTTCTGCTTTGGACATTCTTCTGTCTGTACAAATGCAGTTGGCTACAGTGCTTATGATGTCACCTCTACCTTCCAGATTGGTAATTTTGATCTTAGCCTTCCACCTCCTAGAACCCGAGACCACATTTAAAATGTGTGTGTGTGTTTTCAATCAGTGACCTGGAGGAGTTTTTGTTAGTGGGAACATTTTGTGCACATAAGCATGAGTGTGTGTGATTCTTGTTGGGCCCTTTACTCGAATGAAAACATATATATTTATATAGAACTTAGTGTAGTGGTTGGTGAGTGCAAACATATAAATAAAAATACAACATAGTATAACTCATAGGGCATGCATAACATGTATAGGTACTATTGTAGGAGCCTCTTATAGAAAATCTTACTGTTGACTTTCTGTAGACAAGGTGTAGTTTTAATACATTTTTGTAAGATGGAGAGGATCAGGAGTCAGGATGTTTACAGTGTAGCAGTTCACTTGTTTCTATTCTCTGTCTGTAGATGAGGATGGGTGGCGTGTGGAGCAGAGAGACGGCTCTGAGACATCTCTGGAGTGGTCCTCGGAGAGGCAAGATATCTCGGTGATCTCCGATAGCTACTTCCCAAGGTACTTCGTTGCCCCTGGTAAGTGAGGCTGCACAGTGCCGTGACTTCCTGGTGCTTCTGTCTAGCTTCGTGTTGACGTTCTTGCCCACCAATTGTCTGTGTTCCAGCCAAGTTCTTGGGCAACCAGGTGTTGAGTTACGGGCAGAACCTGTCCTTCTCCTTTCGCGTGGACAGACAGGACACACGCCTCTCCGCGGAAGACCTCGTGCTGGAGGGAGCTGGCCTGAGAGTGTCAGTGCCCTTGATCGCTCAGGGCAACCCCTACCCCAGCGAGACCTCGGTGAAGTATGTCTTCAGGTAAGATGCCCGGCACTGTAAAAGCGTTTTGGACTTGCATTGCAACAGTGGCTTTTTTTTCTTTTTCTTTTTTTGCCTAAACTTGTCTGCCCTCAAGGCATATATTAAAGAAAATCTTCTAGGTTATCAAGTTGACTTTGTAAAAGAGACCTTTCCTTTATTTCCTTTCCCGATCTCATTTGTACTATCAGCCCAGCAATCTCCTCCTTTCGGCTTTGGTTAGATTGTTAGCATCCTGTTACCGGTGGCACAGGTGAGAGACCCATTCCTGCACCTGCAGTTCCGTCGCGGAAGTTAAGCAGGCCCTTTCTCTCTTTCTTCCTCTCCAGGCTCCATGAAGCAACAGATTACCCGTGGAGGCCTGCTCTTACCCCTTTTGAGTTTCAGAAGCTCCTAAACAACTTGACTTCTATCAAGATCCGGGGGACCTACAGCGAGAGAAGTAAATGATGATGCAGTTCAGGAGAATTGTTTAAATGAGTAGATAGGAGACGTGGTAACTCAGAAGGCTCTCTTCTGATACTATAACATGGAATGCAAAGGAATAATCTAAACTGCCACATTGTATATGAAATTATATATATAAACTACTTTCATGGACCTGAAGAAAATTTGTTAAATTTAATAAATAGAATTGTTTTATAATTATTAAGTCATTTTTAAATTATATTCCTAGTGGGCAAATCAAACTAATAGCTGGTTTTCGCGAGCCTGGTGTGTCTGCCGTGTGTAGTTGCTGACTCTCACAGCTCTTGGGAAGTGGCGGCGCCTCAGTCGCTCTCCTTTTTGCCCACTCACAGTTGCTGGCTATCTCGATGATGTCACCCTGGCGAGTGCTCGTCCTGGGCCTGGGGTCCCTGCCACCTGGGTGGAGTCCTGCACCTGCCCAGTAGGATATGGAGGGCAGTTTTGTGAGGTGTGCCTACCGGGCTACAGAAGAGAAACTCCAAGCCTTGGGCCATATAGTCCTTGTGTGCTTTGTACCTGCAACGGACACAGTGAGACCTGCGACCCTGAAACAGGTGAGGGGATGGTCTCAGGCCACCATCAGCCTGTCTTCTTTAGCAGCTAGGACAGGGACGCGCACCGCCTTGCTCACTGTCCTGCACCTGTTCCCCACCTAGGCGTGTGTAACTGCAGAGACAACACGGCTGGTCCCCACTGCGAGAGGTGCAGCGATGGCTACTACGGAGACTCGACGGCAGGCACCTCCGCTGACTGCCAGCCGTGCCCGTGCCCTGGGGGCTCAAGCTGTGCTGTTGTCCCCAAGACTAAGGAGGTGGTGTGCACCAACTGTCCAGCTGGCACCACTGGTGAGTCTGCCCACGCCGCCGTCTCACAGAAGACCTGGGAGCAGCAGCTTTGGGTTTTTGTTTTGTATTCCTTCTTTTAAGTTTTTTTTTTTTTTTAATGTTTTGTTTAGTTCAGTGACTATAGGTGGAGATTTTGTAGAAAATACAAAGTGTGATGAAAATATATAGTGAATGTTTAAAAATTTTTGAAAACTTGAACACAGTAAAAGGCACATTGCCGTTCATCCCCCTCACACCTGCCGCACTTTCAACACCCTATCTTGCCGTCTTCAGAACTTCCTAAAGTTTTTAAAGTCCTGCTTCCTGTCAGTTAGTAGGAGCTGTGATGAACAGCCGGGGAGTGCTGCTGCCTGCCCAGCGCTGTCCGGTGGCCAGGTGGGCTCAGGGCAGCCCCGCGACAAGCGCCCACCCACCGGATCTGCCATGTCCAGCGTTGGCAGCTTCTCACGCTTCCCCCAGGTCAAAATGGCAATGAAAAGTCAATGTTTGGAGCTGACATAGGATGTCAGAGTGGCCGCAGCAACGCAAGTACAGACATGACAGGGACCTCTAGAGCTGCTTTGGGTATTTGAAGCGAGGGGAAGTATTTGGAGAGGGATTAATGACAGTGAGCCTTTTACTGTAGCATATTAAAAAACTGAACATTCCCCATAGGTTAATGGTGGATTCATAAAATTCCTATCAGGTTACTAATAATGGCTAATATGTAGTAAGTATTTATGGTCAGTACTATCCTGAGCATGCCCCGTGCACTGTTTCATTGTTAATCCTTACAACCCTGTGAGGTAAATTCTGCTATGCTTACATTGTGACAACCAAGAAAACAGAGACCCAGGACAGCACATTTCATGCCCAAGGCTGCGTGGCAGCTTCCTGGTCAAGCTGGATCCAGCCCAGCCAGTGTGGCTCCAGAGACAATAATGGCTGCAGTAGTTGTTCTCTTTCATAAAATGAGAAATTAAACTTCATTTTTTATTTTGTGCGGTTGTCCTCGGATTCTTAAGATTTTAAAATTCTTTAGTCATGTTATTTTGGGAAATAGGGTTATTTTTATGTCCGTTGTCAAAAGAGCATAAAACTAGACCATTGCTAGTTAGAGGACAGCCTGTGCTGAGCTGCCCAGGAGACGGGGTCTCTGGTCTGCTCTCCCGGCAGCCTTGGCTCCATTGCTGGCTTCGTGTTGATGACGCCCGCCCTGTGGTCGTTAGGACCCCTTCCTACAGTGCCCCCCTCCGTCCTGGTGAGCCCACCTCCAGCACAAGAAAACTGCAGCCCCCAGCCAGTCATTGGCTTAAGGCAATGGAGCATATAGGGAGTAGGAATAAGTGTAGAATTTCATACCTCTGATTTTCCTGCCTTGTTGTAATAAGACGTCTTAACTGATAGATAAATTTGTACGGATTAATAGAGTGCCAGGTGATGTCTTGATAGAGGCGTGGATTATGTCCTACATCTTAAAAATCTACTTCCCAACGGGGGCCTACCCAACAGACTTAGCTGGGGCCAAGAGTCCCTCGTGTCTGCACCCTTCGTCCCACGGCCCACCCTTGCACCTGTGCTCTGCTTCATCCCTCCTGGGCTCCAGTGTCTCAAGTGCACGGGCCTCTTGGCCTGCCGCAGGCTTTCCCTGTGCTTAGCGTGCTGTGCTCCACTTTCTCCTGCTCTCTCGTGCTCCTGGCCAACTCTTATCTGCTCTGTGGGGTTGAGCTGAAGCATCTCATCTGTGGGAGCCCTTCTTTGAGGTATCTCGGAAAATGCTATAAACATATTAGCCACAAACCATTTATCTCATATTTGTGATATATACTTATTTTTCTTGGTAATCACCTAGCTTGAAGGAATGATGAATTATAAGGTAGATGTTTGTATGAAAACAGTGTAGGCCTTATAAAAATACTGCTACTCTTATACCTTGCTTCATTTTTTAAATTTTATTTATATTTTTTATGTATTTTTAGTTCAGAGTCTATAGGGTCTCACTACACAGATCGGACTCACAGTGATCCTCCTGTTTTCAGCCTTCCAAGCTTTGGGATTACAGGCACACACCGCCATCTGGAGACCACACCCCTGTCACTGCACCTGCCTATGCAGGCTCTTTAGTCTGCTGAGCTATCTTGCCAGCCCCCCCCCCCTTCACTTTTTATAGCACTTTTAATTTGTTTATTGTCTGTCTCTCCACTTTGCTCTTTCACCCCTCCCAAAGACTAGTATTAAGCCTGTTTGTTAAATGAGTAGAAATGCTTGCTGACTAAATAAAAGGAGGTTGATTACAAGGAATATAAGTTGTTTCTTGTTTACAAGATTTTCCAAGACTATTATGAATAATGTAATAGTTACTGAGCTTTTCATGCATACAATTTAATCTTTTTAAATGATCATTACAGATAAAGAAATAATAATTCTTTTTTCCAGTAGGCTTGCATGCATGCATGTCTTTGGGAATACAAAGGTGAACAAAGGACAGTTCCTGCTCCTCAGAGATTCAGATTATGGAGGGAAATAAAAATCATTTTAACACAACATGATGAGTTCAGATAAATGAGTGTACATAAGGATATGAAAGGAGAAAAAAAGAAAGATGCCTCTCCCCTGGGGGAAAGGAAGATAAGGGTGAAAAAACATGGTGCTTGCCCAGAGTCACGTACGTATTCTGGCTAGCATTTGAGCTCAGATCCTAGAGTGTAAAGATAGACTAGCCATAGTGACCAAAAGAAATTTTGGTGTGACTTTTTTATAGGCTACCAGGATCTGTTGTAGTTTTTCTTTTCTTTTTGGTGGGACTGGGGTTTGAACTTATGACCTTTCACTTGCCAGGCAGGCACTTGTGCCATAGAGCTATCTCCCCAGCCCCAGTTGTAACTTTTCTATCTAATTTTAGTTTTATGTTTTTTACTTAAAGCAGGCTTTTAAAACTTTGAAACTATGGGTCATGGAAAAGTATAACTGAAACCCTGCCAGATTGCTGATGTGGGGATAGATTTGAGCGAGAGTCTGGTGGCTATTGGCCTCAAGGCCAGAAGAGTCCCTAGTGTCTCAGCCTCTCCAGGACGCTGTGTTTCCCCTCTTGCTCCACCTCTGCCCACCTCATCAGTCTGTGTTTGTCATGTCCAAAGTTAGTGCTTATCCTTCCCAGTCTCGCAGCTGCCCCAGACATTGCTCCCCTTTCCTTCTCCCCTTCTGTATCTCTTCGCTCCTGGGTTTCCTTTCACCTCTCTTCCCTGGGTGCTCTTCCATCACCTCTGCTCGTTGAGTGGAGGTTTTCATGTCAAGCTGTCTACATTCTCCCCCAAAGTGATCAGATCTTCTCCTTAGAATTCAGAGGCCTCTTGGTTTCTGTAGCCCCAACATTTGCACCTTCAGCCCTAACCACTTCCCCGAGCACCAGTGCCCCGCATGCCAGCCTGCCCAGGTGAGGGGCTGGGAGCCTTTCCTTGCCCTTCCACACCTGCTCTCAGCCTTTCTCCAAGTGATGGAGCCTGTGTGTGCTGTGTCAAATCTCACCTCCCTGGGGTTCAGACATCAGGAAGCAGCACAAAGAGGAGGACAGAGAGATGGAGGGTGAGGGCTGAGTATTTACTCAAACCTTTTTTTCTGAGTTCTTCATCTTTATGACCCATCAAAGTCTGTAGCTTCTGGAAAGTGACTTCATCCAAATAGCACTTTCTGACCTTGTTTCTGGTAACTGAGGCATGGGTTCTGGAGCCTGTCCCAGGTACTGTTCTCCTTGGAGTTTCCTACGCTCTGTTGTACCTCTGTGATAGTGTCTTTGTTAGCCCGGGTTTCTTCTAAAGTCTGGATGAAGCCTCCTGGCTCCTGACTCTTCCCTTCTGTATGACCAGCACCACGTGGATGCTGCTGAGGTCTGCAGCCATCTTGAGCAGGAGCTGGCTTCCTGGTTCTTTCACATCGTAGCTGTAGGGGATTCTGCACATTTGTTTGGCTGAGCAATGTGAATAGAATCCCAGGAAGCTAGTTTCTCCTAGGCTGCCTTTCTGGATCAGGTGCCCTGTGGGCTGTCTTCCTAAAGCAGTCTTCCACTTTCTATGCTGAGTCTTCTACAGGTGAGGCCTTCTAGATTCCTCTCAGGTCCTTCAGGTGTCCTTTTATAAAGTACTTGGCTCCTTTTTAATATTAATACTTTTAGCAGCTGACCTTGCCCCTGCTCAAACTTTGTAGGCCTCAACTGTACAGCTTTGTGGTGAAACCCAACCCTTTGTAGTCACTCAAGTTGTGCTACTGGCTCTCGATTCTCAGGGTAGAGCCTGTTAAAGCTCCAACAGTACGCTGCCACACCCTGCGTGCTGGGCTGCCTTGAGGTCTTCTCTCCCACACTGATTGGCCCACCATCCTGCATCTCGGTCTCACCCAAAGTCTCAGCACATGAGCAAAATGTAGACACATTTTCTGCTGGAGCATAACATGTGCCCTGGACTGCCATTTGAGTTCTTGTTCCCCCGAAACTTCCTGAGCCTGGTCCTTACTGTCTGCATTTCTGTCCGCATTTGCCACATCTCCCAGCAAACATCAGCATTCTAGGGCTCCTCCTCCAGCTCCAACTCCAGGCCTGCCCAAACTTCTCCCACAGAATCAGTTCCAAAGGCATTGAAACCGTGTGGTCAGGTCCATCCTAGCAAGGACTCCCCTCCCTCCCACCACATTGCTAGTTTTAAGATCTCTTACTTTCCTTGTCACTGGGACAAAAATATCTGACGCTTAAAGGAGACTTTAAATTAAAAGACAAACTTTGGATTCTCAATGTGAAGCTCGCAAAAACCCCAACAATCTGCTGCCACAGCCTGAGGGCACGCACTTTGGCTCACAGCTTGTAGTAGAGTTTTCAGTGCATAGCTGGCTGGCTCCAAGGCTGGGCAGCATGGCAGAGGGGCATGGGATGGCGAAGGAAGCAGAGCGTGAAGGGAGAGGCTAGGCTAGGATATCACCTTCCGAAAGCCCCACCTATAAGCCTCTATGGGGGATGTCTAAATGGGATTCATTGCATGAGCAAACTTCTAATTCTCTAGAGTTTAGGCAAATCTAGACCCTATTAGCCACAAAGCTATCAGTGCAACCTGGTAGGAAGCAGTGAGTTCTGTGCAGTGGGAAACAGCTCTGACTCCGCTGCCTCCCTTCTGTCAGTGTGGCTGTAGGCAGGGCCCTTGACCTTTCTGTTGCCTTAGCTCCAATAGAAACAGGTGGAAATGGATGATTTCTAAGTTGTTCTCTAGATATCTCTGTTTCCTATACTGGCTGATGCTGCCAAACAAAAGGCAGCAGGTGCCTTTTATATTTTAAGGGCATTTGCCTCCTCACTCTGCCTGGGGCACTTACAGGGTCCAGTGTGGCTTGTCATCTTTGTAATTCTGTTTTTTGTTTTTGGTTTTTTTAATTATGGCTGGCTCAGCCTGTCCTGGGGGTGGGGCTGGCGCAGCATGTGGTGCCAGGATCAAACCGCAGTCCCTAAAGTTGCCTAAGCTTGAAAGCAGATGCTTTAGACCGCTGAGCCATCTCACCGGCCCTCATCTTTCTAAAATGTTATCAGGTGAAGAAGCATGTGAATGTGCTGTTCTTTGGGACCAGAGCTTATTAGTAAACTTTGGGTCTAATTCATTTAGAAAGTACTTTGAAGGGCTGGTCAAATAGCTCAGAGCATTAAAGCTCCTACAAGCAGGCACAGGGGCAGGGGTTCAATCCCAGGGCCTATCCAGCCAACCCTGCCCCCCAGCCTGCTGAGATTGCAATTGAGACTGGGCGTGGTGCTGCATGCTTGTAATCCCAGCTCTTAGGAGGCTATAAACAGGCGGATTGCTACGAGTTTGATCTAGAAGTGAGACCCTGAACAACACTGTAGACCCTTCCCTAAAATACAAAAAAAAAAAAAAAAAAAGATACTATGAATACATGGATTTGGTTAGTTGTTAGAGTGTTTGAAGTGAGGTAGATAAACCGTGGTTGTCTGGATCTAAAGAGGAAGTACAGATGTGCAGGAGGGTCCTCCCTGATCTGGCTCTGCGCCAGGGCTGCGGCCCCAGTGCCTGCCACCCTCCCCTGCACCGTGACACCTCTCACCTGACACATATACTAGCGTGCCTGTGGTAGCCTAGGGTCTCTTGTAACAGTGGACTGTCTCACCCCTAGGTAAGAGATGTGAGCTCTGTGATGACGGCTACTTCGGGGACCCCCAGGGTAGCAGCGGTCCTGTGAGGCTGTGCCGCCCGTGCCAGTGCAATGACAACATCGACCCCAACGCGGTGGGGAACTGCAACCGCCTGACGGGCGAGTGCCTGAAGTGCATCTATAACACTGCTGGCTTCTACTGTGATCGGTGCAAGGATGGATTTTTTGGAAATCCCTTGGCTCCCAATCCAGCAGACAAATGCAAAGGTAATCCGTCACTGGTCAGGAGCTTTAGAGTTCTTTATTCTTCATCTGTGTCTCTTGGAATACTTACAGTAATAGTTTGATCCAGTACAGTACTATCCATGAGAAGTATAGTGTGACCTGTGTTTTTAAATATGTATAGTTCAAAAGTTTTCAGCCATCATATTAAAATAGTAAAAAGAAACAGGAAAAGTTCATTGTAATATATTTTATTCAATCTAATAATTAACCAGTGAGAAATTATGAATGAAATGCATATCTCCCCACTCTGACTGCGTCCTCCACGTCTAGTGTTTATAGGCATTTGCACCGTCCACAGCACGTGTCAGCTTAGATCACTTCAAGGGCTTCATGACAGTGACCAGGGGCTTCTGCATGGGACAGCGCAAATGTAGAGCCTCTGTGAGTGGTTTTTCATTCAGTCTTCTCGCTGGTGACATCCTCTGGGCTGTCCTTGTCTCCTCACCGCAGCCTGTGACTGTAACCCGTATGGGACGGTGAATCAGCAGAGGAGCTGCAACCCCGTGACCGGGCAGTGCGAGTGCCTGCCTCATGTGTCGGGCCGCGACTGTGGCACTTGCGACCCGGGCTACTACAACCTGCACAGTGGGCGAGGCTGTGAGAGGTGAGACGCCGGCGCCTTTCGCGGGAGTCTTCTTTACTTTTGTATTGCAAGAAGTGGGTTCTTGTAAGTTATACTTGATAGGCCACTTAATTTTTGTTCCAGATGATTGGAATACCTGATACAGGAAGTAAGTCCTTAGGGCCAATGCTGGAGAATTACAGTAAGCTAATGGGACAGAGGGGCACAGTGGCTCCACCTGTGTCAGAATCAGCTGAGCAACATTTTAAAATAAGACTTACAAGGGCCCATCTGGGGTGCTTAGAATAAGTCCTGGGTTGCACCCCAGGAAGTCTTGAGTGCCTGCTCGATGACAGCACAGTACCATGTCAGCTCAGATTACGGTGGTGGTAGTCTCGAAAATAAGCTCCTATGGAAATTACTTAAACCTCACAAGTTAATAACCTTTTGCATTCTGTTGTCATAACCCTTAACGTATCATTTTCTGACAGAGATCACACCTGTACTGTGCTGAAAAACAACACCACTTTTGCTGCAAGTCTGTCTTCCTTACCTGAGAAACATCCTGTTTGTTTTCAGGTGTGACTGCCATGCTTTGGGCTCCACCAACGGGCAATGCGACATCCATAGTGGCCAGTGTGAGTGCCAGCCTGGCATCACCGGGCAGCACTGTGAGCGCTGCGAGGTCAACCACTTTGGGTTTGGACCTGAAGGCTGCAAACGTAAGGCGTGCTGTTGACCTGTGACCCTGAGCCTGCTCTCGTTCTAGTTAGAAAGGACTGACGGCCTCTGGCAGGCCACCTGGCTTCTGGAGCCTGGGCTTCTCCTCAGTCATCACGGATGCTCTCCTCCATGAAATAATGTTCTTTTGTAAAAGTGGAAATGGAGTGCTTCTGTGGTTTCTTTGCTGCCACCTTCTCTCTGTTTC
>PVKN010038118.1:0-11099 GCA_004027915.1 Capromys pilorides
TTTAATCTCATTTCATGTTAATTTGAAATATTTATTCATCAAATGTTTCCAGTCTCCTGTACACTAGGAATTGGTTTGTGTGTAGTGGTTGGAGTACTCATTGAATTGTTCCCTCATGATTTATATTCCTTTCCTCTTCAAAGAACTGTTCATTCTAAGAGGGCAAGAGTTGAGGTATTTTGTCATTTCTGGCAGCAGAGTGTTAACCATGGAGCTTAATGCATTCGAAACATCCCTTGACTTTTGATGGAAGGAATCAGCAATACTAGGACAGGAGAACAGAATTGGAAATTTAGTGGGTTAAAAAAAAATCATCGTAGCAGAAGATACACTGACACTAAATCACTTATTTGAAAGGAATTATTTATAAAACAATGATCACTGGGGATGATGGAGGCTGTTTCCTCTTTTCCTGTCTCCTTAAATAGATCCAACTGTAACATGCATCAGGATCACTGGGACAATTTAAGTGATGAAGGTCAGTATTATCTATTTTCTTAGATCTTCGCAAACGTCCACTCACATGAATGTCTGACCCAATGATATTGCCAGCTTCCTTTTATATGGTTAGCTATGATTTTCTGGCTCTATCTTCTTAATTAATATCCTCTTGAAGCCTGTCTCTTTAATTAAATCATGATTTTGATCTCTGTTTTTTTCAGGTTTTTGAACTTGCTTCTGTCTTACCTAACTGCACCCTACATAACTTCCGTTTTTCTCCATCTTTTAAGTCTCAGGATATGTGCAGTTCAGGTAATAGTGCATGTGTAAATGTTCCATGTTGAAGATTAGCTTTCCAAATTAGGTGACCGAAGAGATGGTTCCAACCCTGTAAGTAACTACACATTTATTTGAAGCTTGGTTCCTACATTCTTGAAAAACTATAACATATATACATACTCAGGTAATATCCAGAGACCTTGTATATGATATAAGTTTTGTGTTCAGTTTCTATATTTTCTTTCTTCTTTTCCTTTTTTCTATTTTAGGGAAGGGTCTACAGGGTGTTCAGAGTCTCAATACTAGATCAGACTCATAGTGATCCACCTGTTTGCAGCCTCCCAAGAGCTGGGATTAAAGGTATGTGCCACCATGCCCAGTCTCAGTTGCAATCTCTGTGTGCCCTGGGGGTGGAGATGGCACAGGAGGCCCCAGAATCAAATACCTGGCCCCTGCACCTGCCACAGGCACTTCACTCTGCTGAGCTCTTTGTCTGGTCCCTAAAATTTCTATAAAATCTAAATCTTCAGGGTTACAGGAAAGACCACGATTACAAAGACATACTTTGCCACATTTATTAGTTTCCTGTATGTCTTTTATAGCATGTACTAGATGAGATCCTATGTAATTTTCTAAGCAGTAGTGCAATGCTTGTAAGGGTGAATGCTAAATCCTGGTTACCTGATAGCTTCTATTACTTCTACTGTTTTCACTGAGTAATTTTCGTTATAAACAGATGAAAAAAAGGTCTTGATGGGAAAGAAAACAAAAGAACAGTAATAGCTGCACTTTTACTAGATAAGATAGACTTCATATAGGAAGCAGTAAAGAAAGGACAAGCAAGATGATTTTATGGTAATAATGCGGTCTTTTCGGTAAGAAAGAATGTAAATACATGCACCCAGCATTGAAGCACCTAAATATATAAAGCAGTACATTAAGAGATATAAAAGGAAAGAGAAACCACAAACAATAGTAGTTAGGGACTTCACCACCCCGCATTCAACAAAGGACGGATTATGCAGACACAGAACTCAAATGCAATATTTTCTCAAGCTATCCTCTAAACTTGTCCTCTTACTTTCCAGAAAACCTATTTTTGCCTTTGTTAGTACGTTTTTGTAGTCTACAATGTTTATATTCCTTGTGTAGAGTTGGCACAAGTACATCAAAGAACTTTCTTCTAAAGAGTAATTCTCATCTCCTTCCTCCTCCCCCTCCCTTAAGCTCTTGATCCCCTGCCCACTTGAGACAGAGCTATCCACCGTGTCCTATACTCTGGTATTTACTCTGCTCCTTATACATAATTTTGGTTTCTTCTATAAAAGAAAACACTGAGTATTTAAGCTTATGTGTTTGATTTATTCACTGAACATTATGGTTTCAACGTGCATTCATTTTACTTTGAATGACTCAAGTGTCTTTCACTTTATGGCAGATTGGTTCTCATTTGTGTGTACACAGCAAATGTTTTCATCTGTTGGTGGACCTGTGGTCTGCTCCCAAGGTTTAGCTATGACAGCTATAAGCACGGGCACGCCTGTGTCGCTGTATGTGGCAATAACAAGGAACCGCGCAGAAGCTGCAGGCACAGAATCTGAGCATCAGATCCTCGCAAAACGCCACGAGTCACATAATGATTTTACGAAGATGACAGCGAGGTTATAGAAACGTACGGCAGATATTAGCATAATCAAATAATATGTTACAGCACCATAAGGAGGAGGACAGCATCCAAGATGAGGGATCTTGCAGGAGAGGGGGCTTTTGGCAGGTGGGAGAGAAAAGCCGCTCACCACACTCCTCAGTCTTTCAGTTTCCTAAGTGCTGTGCTCAGACAGCAGGCCTCTGCTGCTGGAGCAGATTGTTGCCAGCCCTGTCCAGAGCCTTGGAATTGTCAGTGTGTGTGTGTGTATGTGTATGTGTGTGTGTGTGTGTGTGTGTGTGTGTGTGTGTGTGTATGTGTTAACATTTTCTCTATGTATTCCTTCCTCAGGACATACTCAGCCTCTCTGCACAAAGGCATCTAAGTCAAAGTTATTCAGCAAATGCTTATATCTCATTTACTTTCATCACTTTTTACCTGAAATTTTCCTAACACAGTAGTGTGCTGTCTTTACCACTTTCAGTTACCTAGAAGAGGAATCTACTTACTCTTAGAGCAATTCCTAGGCCAACCATCATGTTACTTCCAAGTAATACACTTTTAGGGGGCCTTCAGCTTAGCACACTCATTTAAGGGTCTGCTGGGGTTTGATCCCCAGCTCCACATGCGTTACCCAACCTGCCCTTAAGGCATCCTGAACCTGCCAGCAACAACAACAATCTTTCCCAGGTAATAAACTTCTAATTCCAAAACAAATTCTTCTAAGCTAAGACTTAAAATGGTGCTGTGATGTAGTTAGACAAATACTGATGTTTGTGAAACCACAGGCCTTCCAAATAATGAGAGACCCAGGTGTGGTGGCACACCTCTGCAATCGCAGCATTTGGGAGGCCGGGGCAGAAGGATCTTTGCAAGTTGCAGACAAGGCTGGGCTACAAAATGAGCTCAAGGCCAGCCTGAACTCCATATCAAGACCTTGTTTCAAAAAAGAAAAAAAAAATCAGAGATGCTAGGTGATTAATCAATGAACTTTGCCTTCTTGGCTCAAGCTCGTTCAAACATGTGCCTTGCCAGAAAGAAAGCAACCTGATATTTTGTTCTCTGACCACAGCTGGAACTTCTAGCAACTGAATAATCTATAGAACCTTCCTTATGCCCTTTACAGTCGGGTTAGCTGTGCACTATACCATCAAAGCTGAGATCTCGAAAACAGAGTACACACTGCCAGGACTGCTGTAGTGCCTATTGATCCCTAGAGGATCTGTCTGTTCTCCATCCATTTTTCCTTCTGCTGAAGAGCACCGCCATCTCTTGAGTCAGGATTTGTTTTAAATTTTCATTTCTTAGCAATTATTTATTTACTTATTTTTACAGGGTCTCACTACGCAGATCAGACTCATTGTGATCTTCCTGTCTGAACCTCCCCAGCACTGGGATTATAGCCATGGACCACCAAGTACAGCATTGATGGTTGGCAAGGAGTATCAGGGGCTCAGGGGCCAGCACAGCATGTGGTACCTGGGACAGAAACCTCGTCCTTGTACTCGCCAGGAAGGTGCTTAGACCACGGAGCTATGTCTTCTTTCAAGTACGAAAACACTGCTGGGTAGGATCTGGTACCATTGAACTCAGATCACGTCCCCTGAGTCCATGGTCTGCCTAGCAGAGATCCCATTCTTCTTTGTGCTGTGATAGATTTGCTTAAAGTGATGTTGAAACTACTTATAGCCTGGTAATATGGTTTTCTATTTAAAGGAACCAGAGTTGCAGTTATCTGTGAGGAAATATGCATTGAATTATCCCTTATTCTTGGAAATTTCTCAGTGCCTCTATGATACATTTTTATTTTAACACTTTTCCTATTAGTTTTACATTGATGTCCACATCTTCTCATTCTACCATTGTCATTTAAGATGTTTTATAATATCTGCATGTAATTTTTTTTTTTTTTTTTTTTTTGTATTTTAGGGAAGGGTATATAGTGTGTTCAGGGTCTCACTACTAGATCAGACTCGTAGTGATCTGCCTGTTTACAGCTTCCCAAGAACTGGGATTACAGGTTCACGCCACCACTTCCAGCCTCAATTTCTCTCTCAGTGCACCCTGGGGGTGAGGTCAGCATGGCAGGCCAAGGGATCAAATCCCTGGCTCCTGCACCTGCTTGCAGGCACTTTAATCTGCTGAGCTATTTGTCTGTCCTCTCATGCACATAATGATAAATAACCTTTACGAAATATAGTTGTTCCTTTCTAAAAGTAATTTCACGTCTTTATAATGCTCTATATGTATTAAGATCAATTAAATTATGAGGACAGGCCAGATAGCTCAGCAGATTAAAGTGCTTGCTTAGGCAGATGCGGCAGCCAGATTTGATTCCTACATGCAATGTTGGCCCCACCCCATGGCATGCTGAAACAGGGACTGAGACTGGGTTTGGTGGTGCACAGGCTTCTAATCCCAGTGCTCGGGAGGATGAAAACAGGAGAATCACTAAGTATCCAATCTGTGTAGTGACCCTGTAGACACGTACTAAATACAAAAAATAAATAAGTAAATAAATAAATAAATTATAACTTCAGGAAGCTTAGCTGTGTTTTCTTAGAAAAGATTCACTGGCTTCCTTCTTTAGGTTTCCATAGAAATTTATTATTCTTTCTGAGAAATGCCGTACTATATCCACTGGATAATGTTGACTATATCTGGTAACAAGGCATGTGTCTTATATGTGGCATATATCTTTAGATAATTATTGAATCGCTGGCTGCATGCATCAAGTATCTGAATAGCTATCCTCTGTTTATGCTTTAAAACCCATAACTGTGTAGTACTGAGTGAACTATGAAACACTTTCTCTATATAACTCCATGCTTTCATATCTGTTTGTATTCAGGCTCACCTTTCACTCTTGTTATTGATTTTGGAACTTCATCTAAGCTCCTTCTTTTCCACACGTCACTTCTGTTATGCATGAAATGAAAATGCTTCATAGAATTCTTGAGAACTTCATGGAAATACCATGTGTAATCTTTGCTTTATATTCCTAGGGCATGATTGCTACTATATAACATAAGTCATTTTCTATAGTTCTATTAATGAAGGAAATAAACAATTCAAACAGCACAGAAATAAAGTTTTGTTTGGAAATTTTGATAAAAAAGCTTGCAACAATTTAGATCTTTTTCTTTCTTTAGAAACACAAAGAAAGATGGTATTTTCCAAATAATTTATTACCGACATGTTCTTTAAATATTTGACTAATTTTTTTTTCTTAAAAATGCAAGATGTTTGTTGGCTACTATTGTAGGGATTTGACCAATTTTGCTTTCAGTTACCATGTCTTCCTATTTTACTCTCATTATAATGAAAATAAATCCTGCACTGTTTCCAGGAAAGATGGTACATGAGCAATCTTTATTGGTTGTCCCTTCTCCTGATTGAAAGGAAGAGCTCTTCTCAGGCCACAAGATGTTCTTGGTTGACTTGTTTTTACTTAGTTTTTTATAATCTGTTTTAGGTACAATAACCATATTCATTTTGCTAGGGGAAGAGGGAGACACTTCGATCTTTCAGTACTTTCATGTGGCTATACAGGAACAGAAGGGTCTCGAAGTGCTGCTCCCAGGCCTCCTGCTGCAGTGTTGTGGAGCCCTTGTGCAGTGAACCTGATGCAGGAACAACACAATCTCTATATCTTCCTTCTTAACCTTTCTACTATCACGTAAGCTTGAGTATATGTGTTGGTGACTTCTCATTATTGTCCTGAAGCTACATGACTAGCACAAAATGACCTCCTTGTGGATTCTCTCCAAGGTCTGACGATGCCCAAAACCCTAGAAAAGGAAGTTGACATTTTTGTTCCTTCTATGGGAAAAAAATAGTATTTAACTTAATCTTGCACATTGGTTGCCATTGTTCAGATCATTATTGTTGTCTTTAAGTTTTCTCTACCTGTGAGGTTATGTTAGCAGCAAAAGACACAGCTGACCTGAGAAGTCACCCCAATGGAAGGTGTGAACATGTGGTAATATGTGCTGTCATCTCCAACGTCCCACAACCCTGAAAGCTAAGTATAATTGTCAATGTTATGTTGTAGCAAAGCAGTGCAGACAACCCAGACCACTGGCGTCAACTCACACGAGCTTGCAGGGCAGAGTCCTCTTCAACATCAGACCTTGAACCTCTGAACATCTTGATTCTCTCCTCCAAAACGCTCTGTGTTTGAAGGACTTTGAACAAATGACACTGCGGTGTAGTAAGCCCGGCAATAACACTTTCTTTCACGCTGTGTCAAATGACTGTCTTTGTGATATATAAAACAATAAGACATAACTGTCATATACTCATTTAAAATTATTTCTAAAGCCTCCACAAAATTGCCTCTCATAATTTCAACTGTGAATAATGACAAGAGTTAACTCTTGGAGTGTTAAATTATATGTATACCCATGCTGGGTCTATATTTGTATAAAATCTGTTTTGTGTAAAAGAGATAATACATAGATCTAATGCCTTCCAAATGCCATTGTTTTCACTAGATTGAACTGTCATCTGCTCTAATAACTTGCAGCTCTTATTTTACTAGGGGACCACAAACAGCTATGGTGTCTCTTTCTGACAAGTTGTATTTTTATTTAATACTTTTTTCTTGTAGCTTCTGAAATTGATACCAGTTCTTTTCAAGACATATGTTCAGTACTGTGGGACAATCATTATTTTTTTCTTATATTATGGAATAGAATTCTAGGTGATAGACTTCTAATATAAACTTTATCTTCACTCATAACTCAGAAGCTTATAGGAAATCTTGATGGTTGGGCAAACATGCCACATTTCAGTCATAAATTGTCACACCAGGAACCTGTAGATATTTTGTAAGTATATTTTTTGTCTGCAGTGCAGGTTCACAAATATAGTTCCTGTTTCAAGTATTTGAAAAAAAAAGTAATTGTGTATGTAGAGGCCTAAGTAAATGTGGACACAGTTTATTATGGGATATCATTTTATTCTTGTTAAAAAGTCTGACGAGATTTGTGGAAGATTTTAAAGATGAAAATTAAAAAGTTCTGCATGACTAATGTAAGTTGAAATTATACTAAATGAAAATGTGTGCTTACCATATTTATTTCCTATTAACATTATTTTGTATATACAATTGTGTCATCAGCTATATAGTTATATGTCTATATATGCACATGAGAGTAGCTATACATGTTAATATTTGATTTTTTTATTTTTTTCATATATATTTTAGTACAGGGACCTTAGGTTCTCACTACACAGATCAGACTCATAGTGATCCTCCTGCTTTCAGCCTCCCAAGCGCTATGATTACAGGCCTGTGTACTACCATCCCAGTCTCAGCCACATCTCAGTGTGCCCCTGGGGCGGGGCCTGCAGGGCATGCCAGGGCTGAAACCCGGGTTATTCGGCCAGCCCTATGCATGTTGATCTTTGTCTAGCAATTACATTTAGGACATCAGATTTTGTGTAGTAATCAGTTTGTATAATTTAGAAAGTTCTCTAAAAGAAAGAAAAATATAAATTAATCAAAGTTATCAACTTCAGTTAAATATCTTATAAAATACATAGTCATAACTTTAATTACAGTTTATGTGCTCATTGACTTACATGTGGGTCACTTTTTGTTAATAAAGTGAGCAGAACGATATGTCAGTTTCTTCACTGAATATTTAATTTTTAACTGATAGTTATTTATTTTTGAAATTCTATTTATTTTTTGGTCCGGGGAGATAGCTCAGTAGAATAAGTGTTTGCCTGGTAAGTGCGGGGTACTGAGTTCAATCCCCAGTACTGCAAAAATAAATAAATAAATAAATAAATAAATAAATAAATAAATAGTTATTTATTTTGCAAGTATTTGGTGCAGGGTCTCATGACACAGCTCAGGCTGCTATTAATTCCCTGGTTCAGCTTCTTCAGTGCTGAAATCACAAGCATGGGCCACCACACCCTAACTCAGTAGTCAGCTCAGAGCATCTGGTAGTGGGCCTGGTGGGGTCTGTGATGCTGGGGATGGAACCTTGACCTCTGCTCTTGCCTAAGCAGGTTCTTAGTCTACTGAGCTCTCTCGCTGGTTTAACTGATAGTTTAAAGAAAGGTCTTTCTACCTTATCATTCATTTTGCATTGTTGTCAACTTTAAAAATGCTTTTCTCAAGTTTCCTTCAGATATTTTTGAAATTATTTCATATTCTTATGTGGTGACTGATTTAATTTGGGTACTCTAGAAAGCAACACTCATTACACAATTTGTCATTTATGTCTTATTATTTTGGATTATGCATATGTTATCTTTGTCAATATCAGATTTAATGTCAAATGTGTAAATAATCTAAATCTTCTCCAGTGTTGGAAATATTGATTAATTGTACTAGCAAACTATTCAAATCAACATGCTGCTTCTTTCTAAAGCAGAAAACATAGTAAATCAATTATTTCAGACTAACCCACAAAATGTCGAAATTTGTTCTTGTTTCTAGAATAATCTGCAGACAACATGTAACACTTGCAAAAATTGTTCAATTTTATGGCTCATTCATAATCATATAGCCTGTAATAAAATATATTTCTGACAGAAATAATAGTCCTTTTATGTTTAGTATTTTTTTTTTTTTGTCATATCAGGGATCGAACTCAGGACCTTGTGCTTGCCCAGTTAGCAATTATTCCACTGAGCTATCTCCCCAGCCCAAGATTTATCATTTAGGAACACCAAATTTTGTGTTTGTAGTATACATACTTGATAATTATGAGGTTTTCTTATTGATCTTCTTGCTTCTATATATTTCAAGCTTCAGTTTTTCCTTTATTTCTGGTTGCCCAGTGTCAAAAGAAACATTCTTCTTTCAAGCTCAGTATCCATGACTTCTTTTTGAGATCAAATTGTTAGTTAGAAAACAAGTAGTAATGAGAGCTTCTTGAAGGTCATTTCTGGTCTTCCGTATGGAACGAACTGCACAATGCTTCCTTTCCTCACAATATCGAGAAAATGTCTATTAACTACAGGACTGTACACCATGTAATAAAGCTAAAGTGGAATCCTAACTCAATTGCCCATTAGCAAAACTTCCAAAGAATACATATAACTCAATGCTAACTAGGGTGTGGTGACACACACTCATAATCCAAGCACTTAGGAGGCTGAGGCAGGAGCATCTTAGAAAACTGGAGACCTCTCTGCGCTACACAAGTGAGAACTTGTCACAAAAAATCAAAATCCCGAATGGTACTGTACCCATAGGGAAGTAGACTGAGTGAGAAATTTAAGTGGGCGAAGTCACTCATCTGCAGCAATTCCAGACAGCTTCTTATTGTTCTTCTAATTTTGCAAAGATAACAGCCATTGAAACACATTACCATATTTGAATATATGGACCATATTACATACATTCAAATTTGCATGGATTTGAAGCATCTTTATTTTCAATGTAAGTGTTCCTCATAGATTATTTCTTCCTATACTCGTACTCACTGCTTTTAAAAATAAACCATTATTACTCTCATTTTACAGAGGATGTAACTGAGAAATGGTGATAAAATTGTTTTCTGATAATCGCAGCCAGAAATCAAGTAATGTGAGTCCATTCTCTTCTCCTGTATTTTGCACTTATAGGGAAATGTGATTCTAGAACATGCCAGCATCTCTTTTTGGGCTTGCATCAGATTAAGTTAACTGGTGACACATTAAGATTCATTTAGGTGTATTCCTCACTCATATGAAACCAGTGTGCAAAGTCTGAAATAGGTCACAACTTAGGAAATGTTTTTTATCTATAATTAAGGTGAAAATTAGAACAGCAGCAGCTCGAAGACAAATTCAGTGAATAGTAGATTTAGTGTTAAGATGAATTTGAAAAAAAAAACAAATTAAGTACACTTGTACACGTCTGCATAAACTTAAAAATAACATTCATTTTCATAAGTAAGCTGTTGAAATGTGCACATAGTGAGATTCCAGTTGTACAAAGATTGAACACAGATGCTGTGTGAAGAGAGGAAAAAGAAAAAATGAAATCAAGGGAATGCATGAGAGTGGTTGATGGAGGTGAAGAAGCTGATGAGGAGTAAGAGCAGAGTCGCAGATGAGCATAGATGATGCTGCAAACACATCAGTAACCCTTACAGAAATGTCTTATGCCTCAGATACATATTTCAGATATCTTCACTATTAAACATTTAATAACAAAGAGATGTATTTCAATGGGATTTTAAATATCATGGTGCGGACTGGTACAGTTTCCCACCAAGGAAGAATGAACCAGGTAAATACGAATAAATAGAGATGGCAGTATCAGAAGTGACTGAAGTCTTTTATGAAGACAGAGACTTGAGAACTATGTTAGGTCTGAACATTGTTATCCTGAAGTTGGATACAGAGACAAGCACAGGCACTGGGGTTGGGGTCAGGATTGCAGAGATTGAGCTCATCGCAGTGACCATGTGAGACAAAAGCTTCAGTGACTATTGTTCAAGTTGAATCACATGTTCTCAGTAGAGAAGGAAAGCAGAATATTTCTACCATGGGTCCCTTGCTTGGCAAGTGTCTTAGGGCAGCCCAAATAGTCTGGGTGCTGAGACTGCCTTACTTTGGTAGCATTTCTTCTTTTTTTGGTGAAGGGAGAGGGAAGGATCTACAGGGTTTTCAGGGTTTCACTACTAGAATGGACTCATAGTGATCCACTTGTTTACAGCCTCTCAAGAGCTGGGATTACAGACATGTGCCCCACCATGCACAGTTTCAATTGCTGTCTCAG
>PVKN010038119.1:0-11115 GCA_004027915.1 Capromys pilorides
GGGGGGAGGAGGAGGACGAGGGGAGGGAGGAGGAGGAGAAACAACAACTCTGGGCATAGCATGGAAGACAGAGGGGTGACCCTCTACAGCGTCTACTAACTGCCCCACCCCCAGGCTTTTCTCAGCCCTAGAATGGGCTTTTGTTCGTTGTTTGTTTTTTGGTTTTTTGAGACAGGGACTTGCTTTGCATTCCAGGCTAGCCTGGAACTCTCGGTGATCCTCCTGCCTCAGCCTCCAGAGTGCTGAGATTACAGGCATGCGCCACCATGCCAAGCTTAGAATGGGCTTCTGGAAAATATTTTCTACTCCTGTTCAAAAGGCCCACAAAAGCTTGCCCAGGGAGAGACCTCTGATCCAGAGTCTGGGGAATCCAGGAACCCCTACACAATGAGTCATAAAATTCCATGTGCGCCTATCGCCAGGAAGAGGGATTATCTTGTATCAGATACTCAGGGGTCAGTGGACAGACAGCGTGGAGGACCCCAGCTGCTAGGCAGAGTCAGTGGTGAAGAGATCAGAAGGAGCCCAAGGGCTGGGCTGAACCCCCAGCCCTCTCAGAGTTTTGTCACCTCAGGTGAATGCTCCACTTCGCCTTGGTCCCCTTACCTGCAAATGGGGAACGTAATGGTACAGGCTATTCTGAATATTAGGTGAGCTAATATAAGTAAAAGTAGAAGAAAACTGGGCCTACAGCGACTGCTTCTGTTTTTGTTAAGCGTTGTGAAGAGGCTGTGAGGCCTTAGGAGGGCGGAGTTTCTAGGTGAAGACTTTCTAGGGCTCCTGGGATATCAGGTCCTCCCCATTTTATCCTCCTAGCATTATTCTTTTCAAAAGAATGCACTTGTAGGCTGAGCACCATTACCTCCTTTGTCCTGCTTCTTAGACCTCTGTTAATATGACCCAGGTGACTTTTTTGTGTACTGGCTCCTGTCAGATGGTAAGGTCCCTTTGCCTTTTCTGGTACTTCACCAGGCTACCTGGTCCTGGACATGGACAACTGATGTCTGAAACTGACAAGCAGAGCGGTCAGGCCTTCCTGGCGCACTCGTTTCACCTTACTGTCCTAGGAGGACCTGAAGGACGTAATGTATTAGAAGGAGCCATGGGCTCCTCCGTAGGCACAGCTGGGTTCTGATTCCGCTCTGCGCTCTCGCCAGCCGTGGGACCCCTGTGTCAAGTTCCTTGAGCTCTGTGGCCTGGGTTTCTCCCCCAGGAGGGTGGCAGGGTGCCCAGGCGGAGCTGGTGGAGTCGGCTTCCTGAGCGCCGAGCCGGTGAGAGCTGTGTACACACGCCCTGGGCTCAACGTCAGGCGGCTGTTTACGGCAAGCAGCCCCTGCTGGGAATGAGCATGACCTTGGCCGTGACCTTGGAGTGAGTGTGCTAAGAAGAAGCTGGCACGGTCAGGCACGGCCCCTTCCAGGGCTGGCGCTGACTCAGAGACCTCTGTGAGGTCCCTCCCGACGCCAGCACGGCAGGAGTCCGTGGTTCCCAGTAAGTGTGAGCTCACCTCGTCCTGCCCTGGCCGCCGCCACCAGTCGCCTACTCCTCTCTGCCTCTGCCCCCTGGGACTGCGGCGTCCCCTTGATAGAAGGGAACGAAAATCCAGACCTGAAAGTTACCTGGGACGAGTTCGTGTTCCCTAAAATCGAAGAGTGAATAACACGCAAAGGTTATGAGCAGAATATATTTATTGAGGGAAGAAAACTCCTGTCCAAGAGAGGGACAGAAGAGGGGCCCGAGCATGTTGTCCCAGGAAGCTGTCTCTTCCAGGGACTTCCATAGCATAAAACCAAGTGGTGAGGCGGCTCTAAGGTGGTGGAGAATGTGGGACTCGCTTATGTGGGACAGAACGATGGCCAGCTGATGAAATTTCAAGCGCCATTGCTCCAGTAAAATTGATTAAGTCCACTACCAAACGAGGAAGTGAGTCACACAGCAAGCGGGCAGGAGTGAAGGACCGGGGTTATCTGCTGGGGCTTGGGCTAGTGACGCATTTTGGCTCTTTCCAGGTGATTGATACCTGTTTAGAATATAAGTCCCTGATGCCCACACCCAGGGAAGTGTGCGGCTGCATCTGCGCTTCCTCGGTCAGCAGGGGAAGGCGCCATCCGCTCTCCTCTCCTGGCTCATATCCGGGATCCAGTAATTAATTAGGATTCCCGAGTTTTTCTGGGAGCTGCTTGGAGATCGCCCCTGGTAGGGCAGCTTCCCTCCTCTGGCCTCTTGGTCTCCTTGATCTCAGACCCCTGGACTTGAGCTGCGGGGGTTGCAGTTGGTTAGTGCTGCCTGCCTGCCTCCCTTGCCCCTCTCTCCTCCCTTCCCTCCTCCCTCTTCCTTTCCCTCTTTTGTTCCCTGCCTCCTTCCCCCTTCCCTGCTTTTCTTTTTTTATTTCTGCGGGACCAGGGTTCGAACTCATGACCTTGCACTTGCCAGGCAGCACTTGTGCCACGAAGCTATCTCCCTGGCCCCTTCCATGCCTCTCTTTTGCTTGAACTCAGGACCTTTGCCCTGAGTGACATCCACAGCCCTTTGTAATTTTTTTTTTTTTATTTTGAGATGGGATCTCCTTAGGATTCTCAGCTGGCTTGAACGGTGCTGTTCTCCTGCCTCAGCCTCCTGGGTAACTTCTTGGAAGGCGATCCCTAAGTAGCAAAGTAGCAGGGATGCCAGGGGCAGTGAGCGTCCTGAGCATCCTCGGGAGTGTGATCCAGCCCGTGCTGTTTAAAGGAAACTGACCTCGCATCCCAGTGGTGTTGGGATCTCTGTCTCTCTGTAGTACCGGGGTTCAAACCCAGGGCACTCTAGGTGAGCTGTCTAGCCCTGGGCCTGAGCCCCAGCCCTGAACATTTTTCTTGGTAGCCGGTGCTCTGGTGTGCGTGTGACCTACTGTTCCTCTGGACACTGACTCTGGTGTGACAGCATTCAGCAGCAGGCCTGTGGGTTGGTGGCTCAGTGCCCTGAGAGACGCGTGTCCTTGTGGGAGAGCTCGGGGTGCCTGTTTGCCCTCAGCCGTGCGAGGCCACGTGGTGGGTGACACCTGCAGGCTCCTGGTCCTCGCGGTGGTGAGCAACGCACTTCTCACCGTTGCTCCTGCCTGAGGCTGTGCCTCTCCCACGGCCCCTCGGGCTAAGAGGACCATTTGAGCCGGGCGTGGTGGTGCAGGCCTCTAATCCCAGCCCTCATGAGGCTGAGGCAGGAGGATCCTTACGAGTGTGCAAGACCAGCCTGGGCTACAAAATGAGCTCAAGGCCAGCCTTAACTTCACAGTGAGACTGTCTCAAACGGAAAAAAAAAAAAAAAAAAGAAAAAAGAAAAGAAAAGATGCCTGCTACACTTCCTTGAGACTTTGCTGGGTTGTGGTCACTATGAGGGTTCTCGTAACGCCCGCGACACCCCAGTGAGGCGTTGTTAGGTGGCCCTTCACAGAGAGGGAAAGCGAGGCATCAAGCATAGCTTGTTCTGTGTTCACGGCTGCAAGTGGTTGGGCAGGTGTGGGACGCAGCTGCTTGCATGCCCTGGCGTGGGCAGGACAGGCACACAAGGAAGACACTGCGTGGCTTGGGGCTGGCAGTTGTGGCTCGGCCTCTGGCCGCTGTGACGCCTTGTGCCTGTAGAGACCTGAGACCACAGGCCACGTCGTGCAGGCCACGCTAACCCTCTCCTTTCCTCTGTAGGCGCCCTCACGTCTACCCATGGGGTGGCTCCGCTCCTGCCTCCTGCTCCCTGTGGCCGGCCTGCTTCTGCTGTGGGCAGCAGGCTGTGGTGAGTGTCTGCCCTCCCATCACTCCTTTCCTAAGTCCTGCTGAGGCTCTAGGGCCCATGGGGAGCACAGCAAAGATCCTCAGAGAGAGGGAAGGGGCAGCCCTGACAGGTTGTCCTGGCCGTAGTTTTGTTTTTAAATGGCTTCCATTGAGATTGAAAATCTGGAATATTCTAGAAGGTCAGTTCTAAAGATCACTGAAGGTGATAGGACAAGTCAGCCAGGAATGGAGGAGGGGAAGCTGGGGCAGTGGGGCCTGTGACCGGGCCAGCCAGCCCGTAATGCGGGGGCTCTGTGGACTTCGGGGAGCAGGGCGTGGCTCCTGAGGCATGCTGCGCTCTGTGAAGAGCACGAGAGAGGGACAGGAGAGGAGCCAGGGAGAAGGCCGCAGAGTCTCAGGGCCACCAGTCCAGGAGGCCCAAGCCCAGGACAACACATTCTATCCGAGTCACAGGACTCCCTAGTTGCAGGGCGAGAAGGACCAGGGTGGGACTGGGGGCCTCGAGGGAGGGGTGGGCGAGGAGAACAGCACCTGGGACCATCAGGGAGGTGATGGGGACAGATCGGAGCCTGGCTGTGAGAGGAAGGTGTCACGATGACCCCAAGACTGGAGTGGGGGATGTTCCCTGGCTTCGTGGACTCCTCAGCATGGAAGCTCCTCACCTGCACACAGATGTGCATCAGGGCCAGCCCTGTGCTGAGGGGCCGGGGTAAGAAGCCCCGGAGCAGGTGGTCTAGAGCGCTGGACAAGCCAGCTGAGGGGCTGCCAGGCAAGGCGCCACCACCTGCCCTTTCCTCCTCCAAGTGTGTAAACCCTGGGAGCCAGGGGACAGAGGTGCCTAGGCCTGGAGCCTGGGGCCTCAGCGCAGGATGGGCTCCTAGTGCCTCCCTGCCTGGCCTGGGCGAGGACCTGAGTTAAGCTAAGCAGAAGCAGCATCCAGCCCCACCCTCCCCCGGGGCCCTGCACCCCCGGGAACCCCACAGACCCTGGGCCCGCCTCAGCTGCTTGGCGCCTGCGTCCTTGGCCCTGGGAAGCCCGGTCTCCCTTCTGCCTTGGGCACACGAGTGCCCCTGGCTGTGCGTTCTCCAGCTGCCTGCACGAGCCTGAGTCCTCTGGCCTGGCCTGCTGGCCGCTCAAGTGCCCCCGTCTCCACAGGCAGCCTGAAGGTCCTGCGGAAGCCCACCTGCTTCTCAGATTACCTCAGCCTCTCCACCTGCGAGTGGCAGCTGGACCATGCCGTGAACTGCAGCGCTGCCCTACACCAGTCCTACCAGCTCTGCAACCCGGACCTCTGTGAAGAGTAAGCCTGGGCAGGGATCGGGGGCGGGTGGCCAAGAGGGGGCTGCCAGGGGTACCCAGGCACTGTGGGGGCACACCCCGCTATCACCACATGTGGCGGCGAGTGGATCTGGCTGGACTATGGCACCAGACCAGTGGTCCCAAACTTCCCGGTCCCCTTGGTACATTCATTATCAGCACCCAGGAAGCTTTATCCCACGGCGTGGGCCATCAACCCCTCGTCAGACCCCAAGCGCAGCACATAAGCAGTTACTAAGGAGACAGCTTGACCCGATGACTTCTGACACCTGAGAGAACCACTGGCCCAGACCACGGAAGTAGGAGGCCTCAGAGCATATGTGTGCAGCTTGGGCGCTGGGCTGTGCGATTCCGGGGTGCACTGGGCTCTCCCAGACAGGCTGCATGGGGTTCTCGGATGGACTGTGACCAGCGATAGGCACCCTCGCCCTTTGGCCCTCTCTGTACCTCTTTTTGTAAATAAAGCTTTATTAACACTTAGCCATGTTCCTCTTATAAAGAGAGCTCAGGGCTTTTTTTGGTGCTAGATCCACAGAGCTGAGAAGTCTGGACAAAACACTGGGTGACCCTCAGAGCCCCCACATATTGACGTCCTGGTCTTACAGAAATCAGTTGCTGACACTGTGATGTGGGGCTTCCAGATGCAGTGGCACATCACAGCAGCCAGGGAAAGGAGAAGGGTCCCTGCTGGGGTGGCAGGGGCTATGGCCAGGGAGGAAGGCCACGCCAGTCTCTGTCCTTGCCACACTCCAGCGTCCTCAGGGCCCCAGATCCAGTCCTCACATCAGGAGCACAGAGTCCGGAAGGTCCACTTCACGATCCCGGTGCTCACAGCGGGGGGTCCACCTCGGGACCAGCCTGAGTCTGACTGTGTTTGCAGAGCTCGTACCTGCATTCCCAAGAACAGTGCTGATGCGGCATGCGTGTGTCACATGGACATGCCATCCATGGTCTTCGTGGACACCTACCAGCTGGACCTGTGGGCTGGGACGAAGCTGCTGTGGAGTTACAACTTCACGCCCAGCCAGCACGGTGAGAGCAGGTGGCGGGTGCACTCATCCCCGTGTTCCCAGGGCCAGGTGGGCTTCCGGTCCCTTTCTAGGCCACGGTTCACACATCTTGGACTGGGTTGGGGACTGGGTCCCACATCAGATTCCCTTCTGCTCAGCTCACTTAACCCCCTGAATGTCACCATCCCAGTGTCAGGGAAGGTCTGTTGGCCTCCATAGGGATCTAAAGATAAGCTGGGAGCCGGTTGGTCTGCACCTCCAGATGGCCGTGACTCTGAAGGGCTGACCTTGTCCTGGGCGAGACCCTGAAACAGTCGCCCATGGCTTTGCTCCAGTGTTTTTTCAAACAGGAGTTTAAAAATCAGAAATTTATTACTGTGGATCCTGGGGCAAATCACGCTAACCTCTCTGAGCCACAATTTTTTTTTTTTTAATATGGCCAGCTCAGCCTGCCCTAAGGGTGGGCTGGTGCAGCATGTGGTGCTGGGGATCGAACCACGGTCCCTGTGGTTGCCTAAGCTTTCCTAAGCAGGCGCTACCATCTCACCGGGGTCCCTGAGCCACAGTTTCTAAACACAGTTATTAAATTGTTACCAAGCTTTGCAGTTGAATGATTTGGTTGGGGGAGAGCAGAACCTGCCTTAGGTCACAGAGCGCAGAGCACAAAGCCCAGGAGGGGGCGCTTGGGCTGAGCCTGAGAAAGAATGTGTTTCTCTCCTCAAGCCCTGGTTGGACCCCTGGCAGCCCACTGGTGACTGGGACCAACTCTTTTTTGATTGATTGATTGATTGATTGATTGATTGGCGGTACTGGGGATTGAACTCAGGACCTTGTGCTTGCCAGGCAAGTGCTTATTCTACTGAGCTATTTCCCCAGTGCTAGGACCGCATCTTGAATACATTTTATTTTACTTCTGCAGTTGTCTTTCTAGGGAAAGAATTTTTCATCACCTTACACTTGTGATCATTGCGTTCACCCAAGAGGAAATACTATGTGCATATACTACATCTTAATCGCGCAAATTTTAAAATAATTTTTAGAGGCCAGACATGGTGCCAGAAGTCATCCCAGCACTTGGGGAGGCTGAGGCAGGAGTTTGAGACCAGCTTGGGCTACAAAGTGAGCTCAAGGCAGCCTGAGCTGTGTAGCTAGACCCTGTCTCTGAGACAATCAATCAGTCAATCAATAGTCTTTAGTATCTGGGTCAGTGGTAGAGAATTTGCCCAGCGTACCCAAGACCCTGGGCTTAATCTCTAGTACTGGGAGAGAATAATCGTAATCTTCCATTTGTATGTTGCTCTGCATTCATTTATCATTAGGAGCTCCTGGAACTGTTTAGAAAGAGACTCAAGGGGCTGGGGAGATAGCTCTGTGGCACAAGTGCCTGCCTGGCAAGTGCAAGGTCGTGAGTTCGAACCCTGGTCTCAAACACACGCGTGCGCGCGCGCACATACACACACAAAGAAAAAACAGAGACTCAAGTTTTAAACGGGCAAATGTAAATGAAGCCATATACTGAGGAAATAAACATGAGGTGTGTATCCTCAGCCAGTTGGCCTTTTTTAAAAATATAATCATTTAGTATAGGGTCTTGCTACACAGATCAAACTCGTAGTGATCCTTCTGTGATCAGCCTCCCATGCCCTGAGATTATAGGCACGTGCCACTACAGTCTTGGTCCCATCTCAGTGTGCTCCTGGGACAGGGCCAGCACTGTACACCAGGGATTGAACCCTGGTCCCTGCATCTGCCTAAGCAGGCATTTTAACCAGCCAGTTTTTAATTTTGTTTTTGGAGACGGGCTCCAATCCACGTGGCCCTGAGGCTGCTGGGGTACCAGGTGGCTGGCAGTGTGTCCCCACCAACTCCTCACATTGCACTTTCTCCTCCACAGTGAAACCCAGAGCCCCGGTGAACCTGACCGTGAGCTCCAACGTCTCGAGCGGGTGGCTCCTGTCCTGGACCAGCCAGTACCCGAGCGGGAACCTTCTGCATAGCATGCTCATTCACCAGGTCAAAGTGTCCAGCGAGAGTGAGCCACAGCACGTGAGTGGGCTGCGGGGAGCTGGGCTGAGGCTGAGGCTGAGGCCCCACGCCAGCCCTGGGGTACTCCGGGGTGGGGAACAGCCAATGGCACACAGACGGCCCTCTCCGCCCTGCACCTGCCAGAGCACTGCTGTGCACCTCCGGGCCCAGTTCCCAGACTGCACTGAGTAAGTCTTACCCCTACTGCCTCCGGTCAGCCGAAGAGGGCTACAAGTCACATTCCTGCCCGGGGGCACATGTGAGCTCATAGGTGGCACTTGGGCCACATACTTCAGTGTCCTGAGTCCCAAGTGGAATGTCACTCCGCACCATGGCAAGGAGCAGTCCCAGCGCAGTGGGCCTTCACACTGAGCTGCACCCTTAGCCCATTGTTTTTGCTTCCAGTGTATTTGGTACAGGGTTTCCCAGCAGAGCTCTTATTTGTCATGATCCTCCCATTTTCAGCCTCCCCAGCGCTGGGATTACAGGCGCTCCCCACCTTAGGGCCGGCACGGCTTTATTTTTCTTTTGAAACAGGGTCATACTAATTTATTTAGGCTGGGCCCAGACTTGGAGCTGCCTGCCTCAGCCTCCCTGAGGGCTGGAATTACAGGTATACACCGCTGTGGAGCCACGATTGATTTCTGACCCCATTTTTTTATTCTATGTTGGCTTCATTTTTAAGCAAACTCTCCCTTTATGTAAAGGAAAAGGTGCCCCCTAGCAACTCAGGCCTGCTTGCTAAACGTTAATGGCAAAGCCACACTTTTCTTTTTGTCCCGGAGTCCCAGTAAAATTCTACTGTTGATGACGTTTTTCCTTGGTTTAGTTTCAATCCCTGCCGTTGCCGGGAGGAGGGGTGAAAAGGAAAGAAGAGGCAGAGGGTTGATGGAGTGCTCTGATTGGCCAGGGCCCGGGCTGAGCTGGTCACATGGTCCTCTGTAACCAGTCTCAGGCTAGGGTCTGCTTATTGCAAATTCCAGCTGTGGCCCAGATGTGGACAAATTCCAAGAGGAGATATTAGTAATTTGTGGTGTAATTGTCTGGGTAGAACTACTCATCCCTTCTGGGAACTCCATGAGAAGAGGTTTGGAGTTTTTAAAAAAAAACCTGATGGGACATCTGAGGTTTCTGAGGATACAGAATCTGGGCTATGAGTACGTAGTGAACAGGTAGAAATGAGATACGGGTCTGGTTGCATCTGTGAGTTTGAGTCTCCAGAAGCTGGTTTCATTCCTCCCTTGCCTACTAAGAGCTGGGTAAACACAGGCCCCGGGGGCCCGCAGCAGCCCGCCTAGGGTCCCACCCCTGGAGCAGCAGGAGCCGCCCATTTGAACCAGGATCTGAACTCCCACCTCCCTGTTAGCAAATAGTTCCTGTGGTTTCTGTTTTGTTCCCTGATAAGATGTTTCCCAGTACACTTCCCTGCCAGACTGGGAGCTTCCTTGGGAGTGGCAGCCCCGCCGGCTGTGGCGTGTGACTCACCCACGCGTGTGCAGAGAGGGACAAAGCGACCCTCCGCCTAACCCCTCTCGGCCCAGCCTCCCCAGCACCCCAGTGTGACTTTTGCCTGTGTCCCCCACACACACTCTGCACCAGGCCACAGCCCAGGAAAACACTGCCAGATACACCAGGGACAGGCGCCCAGGCTGTGCCTGCACAGGGCCCCTCCCTAGGTCACAATCGAACTCTTACTTCACTTACACTTCTTAAACTTTGTTGTAGGTTCAAAAGTAACATTTACATAAAGCAAAATCTTCCCATGGTACTAAAGGGCCTGGCTCATGGTCCTGCCAGATGGGGAACACTGGCCACCCTGTGCCAGGAGGGAGGAGGGGAAGGCCAGGCAGACCTGGGCCTAGGGGCGTGCTGTCCCCCAAGGGAGCATCCCCGTGCCGGCCTTTACTTCTCACTCCTGTGCCCTCATGTTGCCACTGCCACCCTCGTGGCCTCACATGTGTGGCATCAGTCTTCGTGGGCCGGGCCAGGCTCTGCCTCAACCTCCACAGCAGAGGGTGACAGGGCCAAAGGGGCTGCAGGGTCCTGCGAGGTCCTGTGGCCTTGGTAGCACCCAGGTCCTTGCAGGCTGGTGACAGGGAGGCCCAAAGGTTACCCTGAGTGCCTGGCAGACTGAACCTTACAAGGTCAAGTCGTGTAACTGTGCATGGGCCCTGCAAGAACTCCCGAGAGACTGCTGTGTGCCTGCATGAACCCCAAGAACCCCCACAGCAACACTGGGAGCAGCCACTTGTAACCCTTATCCATTTTGCAGAAGATTTTGCAGAAGAGGACATCAAGGTCCGGAGAGATGATATCATTTTCTGAAGGTCAAACTGAAGTAAGGCCCTCGTTTTACTGAGGGAGAAATAGGCCCAGCCGGCTCACGCAGCTGAGACAGCTAGTGCCACATCCAGGCACGGAGCCATCCCGTCCACTCTGGTCACAGCCCGAAAGGTGGCAGGCAGTGGCCCAGAGGCGAGGCGGCCCCACGAATATTGGGGCAGGTGTCTCCTCTCCATTGTGAGATCGGCCCGCAGGGAACGGCTCCTTCACCCCGTGGGTGACTCCTGTCTCTACAGGTCAAAATCTACAACCTGACCTACAAGGAAACCAGGTTCCACCTTGAAGCCCAACAGCTGGCCTCCGGGATTTACTACGTGGCCAGGGTGAGGGCCCTGGCTCAGTTCAACGGCAGCACCTGGAGTGACTGGAGCGGCAGCACCAAGTGGAAGAACTGTGAGTCGCAGGCCCGCGCAGGACCCGTGGCTGGGCTGCCTCACCGGAAGCGGCTCTAGCTGCACGTAGCCGAGCTCCCGCTGAGCTGCTGGGGCTGAGCTGGCTGGGTGCAGGGACGAATAAACCTGAAATCTCCATGGTGTAAGGCTGCGCGCGTGTGTGTTTCTTGGGGTCACTGCAGTCCAGCGCCACTGCTGCTGGCGCGGAAGGGGCAGCTTTGGAGGTGGAACTATTTTAATTTATTGAGCTGCTACTGTGTGAATAGA
>PVKN010038120.1:0-11140 GCA_004027915.1 Capromys pilorides
CTGATTTCAGATTAGTCAGCCACGAGTGTGACAGCAGCCAGAAGAGGAGTGGTGGTGTAAAGTGTGACTATGGAACAAGTACCGGGCCTTCTTTAAAATAATGAACATGATCTCAGCGTTATCGATGACCTCTAGCAAGTTTCAGTGGTGGCCTGCCTGCCTGTCCTCCCGCCCGCCTCCTTCCCTCCCTCCCCCCCTCCTTCCCTGCCTCTCTCTCTCCCTCTGCTCATTCCTCTTCAAGCCTCAGTAACCCGCCTTAGGATCACAGACAGTGCACGCTGCAGAACCAGCAATCACAGCGCAACCCTAACACTGGAGGTGGTGTCGGCCAGGCCGGGCCAGGAGGTGGCGCGGGACGGGGGGGCGCTGCAGGCGCAGCTACAGCGGGGTCTGCTTCCTGTCACACGTACCATTCGCTCAGGTCCGTGCCACGCACCACCAGCGCCCCTGAGGAGGCCACCGGGGGCTCATGGCCGCAGTCGGACGAGGGCGACAAGAGGGCAGATGGTACAGCTGAGTCGTAGCCAGCGCCGGGAGGCGACGAGCGACCATGCACCTTCATGTGCTTACGCAGAGAGCTGGGGTGCGTGTAGCACTTGTCGCAGCCGCGCACCTTGCACGTGTATGGTTTGTCGCTCGTATGCACGTGCGAATGCTTCTTGCGGTCGCTGCTGTTGGCGAAGCGCCGCTCGCAGCCCTCGAACTCACACCTGAAGGGCTTCTCGCCTGGCAGAGGCAACGCAGAGACGTTAGTGCGTGTGGGTCGCGTCCCAAACTCACGGACCCCCTCCCCTTGCATTTTCCGCAAAAGAACCGTAAAAGCATTTCGGAAATCCCTTTCCCTAGAGCGTCAGGTCGGGTAGCCTCCTCCCCAGCTCCAAGCGGCCCCAAGCCCCCTCCTATCCTGCCGCGCCCCTCCTCCTCCCCAGCCTGGCTCTAGGGGGAGGGTACGGGGGAGGAGCGATCGTGACTCCATCTTAGTCGAGTTTCCAGTCTCGAAAATCCTGATCCATTCGGATTGCTTTCCTCCACATTTTATGCACTGGGGTAGAAGCACTCTGCCCTGAGTCTAGAGTTGGCTGAAGAGCTTACATCTGCTCCGTGTAAAGTTACATTTCCTGCCAAACGTCCCCACCACCGGCTTCTTGCCGTCCGCAGCGCACACATCCCAACCTGGCCCAGTTTCCTAAAGTAGGTTTTGTACACATGCCATGGGGATGAAACAACTTGTTTTGTATAGATAGGCACCGATGCTCGGCGCGCACAGGGTCGGTTCCTGATGCAGGAAAACATTCTAGACAACGATTCACCTCAAAGGCGATTTTTCCCTACTACCCCCCACCAGCGCAAACACTTAGCAGCATTCCTCAAATCTTTCCTGAGCCAGTTCGGATCCTTCCGATATGTTCGCCAATAATAATATTTTGTTATGCTGCTCCAGCGGCGCCCCCAGAGACCTTATCGCGTGAAGCTGGTGCCTCCGTCCAAACTAAACTGCTAGGTCTCTCGGCCTCCGCAGACCACCCCCACCCGACTGCCGGACTTCGCAAGTCTGAACCGGGAGGCCAGCGCGGAAGGATCCGTCCAGGCCAAGCGGGATCTGGAGTCTCCCCGACAATCTCGCGTCTCCCCGACAATCTCGCCCTGCAGCGCCGCAGCTTGGGAACGTGCGCAGCTGCTGCGGGCAGCAGAGGTCCGGCTCCGCGGAGCGGAGGGCCAGCGTCTGGCCTGAGAAGCCCCGCTAGGGTCTCGGATCCACGGCTGCGATTCCTGGTGGAGCCGAAGGAAGGCGCGAGCACACGTTAGTGTGCAAGTACTGGCCGAACCGAGCTCCAGTTCGGGAACTCCCCGCCGCCTGAATTTGCAGGCAAGTGGGGGAGGAAAGGACCCCGGGAACCCGGAAGCCCAAGTTCCGGCCGGAGCTGCCAATGCTGCAGAAATGGGGGTGGGGCGGAGGTGTCTGGAGGAGTTAAACAAATGAATGTAGCCAGGCGCTCTCTCGCCGTTGAGAGCACCGGTGCCTTGCGCCTAGTCGCTCAGCTGAAGAGCGAGAGACGTAAGGCTGAAGGACCGTTGGCTTGTGGTTGCTTCTCCCGCTGCTTCCAGGACAGACAGAAGCTTTCTGGCAGGTTTGAACAAACAAAGCCTCTGTTCCTGAGCTCTGCTGAGACTGGCTGAGGCGGGTTTGCACACAATCCACTCCTCCGCGCAGGCCGTGGCGCGGGAGCCCGGGCTGCGGCGCCGCCCCGCCGTAGAGTTCACCCCCTTCGGGAGTACTGGTGCTACACCAGGCCCTTTGGAAGGTGCTGGCCTCTACCGTTAGACGGAGCACCGACATCATTTTATGAAAAAGTGGGAGAAAGACTCGGAATAAATCAGTACGCCCATTTGCCCCTCGTTTTCTTCTTTCTGAACCCTGCTGCCTGCATCTGTAAACCCCCAAACTTTCCTTCCTTCCTTTCTTGGCTTTCTGCAACCACTTACAAAAAGGAGGAAAAAATGTAATTCAGGGCCTGAAAACATAATCAAGATTTTTCCGAGAAAAAGAGGAGGAACAGAATTTGAGGCCGATTTCCCTTAGCAGGGTGGGGTGGGGATGGATTTCTGCCACACACGTGTCCTCTGTAGTGAGCGCCTCGTTGGACAGCGGTGTAAAACAAAATGATTTCGCTCCAGACGAGGAGGAGAAAACAGCAGAGCACTGAGGTGTTTGCGAAATGTGCAGGCCCTCCGGAGGCCAGGTGAGGCCGCGCCCCGGAGCTGCAGGGGGCGCACTGGTCTCCTCGCGTGACATCCCTGTCGCCACCCCCACCCCACCCCGCCGACACCCTGCCCCCCGCCCTTCCCCTCCCCCGGGTCCCGGCTCCGCTCTCCGGGTGGGTGGGTGAAGCTGCAGTGCCAAGCCTGGGCCAGACCCCCCGCCGCCTGCCCGGCGCGGCCTGCACCCGAGACGCCGCTGCGAGACGCGCCGAGCCTCCGCCCGGGCCTCGCGGCGGGCAGGAAAGGCCTCGGTCCCGGGCCCGCGCCAGCCTCGCTCCGCAAAGTTGACGAGCGCCGAGCAGCCGGCCAGCGCCATTTTCTCGCACTTGTGGCTGCGGCTTTCCGGGCGACTCCGCCCTGGCGTGATCTATTCTGTCCCTAAGACCCCGGCCCTACCCTCCGGCCGCCGACAGGCCGAGCCGGAGCCTCAGGGTCCCCGAGACGCCTGGCCGCAGGGTGGGGCCGGCCCCGGCGGCCGCCTGCGCCTCCAGCACCACCATTGTTCCAGGATCGCAGCGACGGCCGCAAAGCGAAACCTTTCGGCTCGGGCAGTCGCCTCGAAAGCCAGGCCGGGGACTGAGATCCGCCAGAATCTCAACTCCTGAGAAATCTGCTCCTGTCCGCCGCTTCCGCGACTCCAGGAAGTGAAGCGCCATTAATATTTGAAAAGGCAATTATTTTCCTGTTGCATCGAGAACTGTCTTCATGAATAATTTGTAGTCTCTATTGCCATTTGAGAAACATTTTCTCTGTCTATATCTCTCTTCTCTTTCATTACTTAGGGGGATTTGAGGAAAACGGCGGAGCAGGAGAGGCTCTGTGGACTGCTTTTTTGTTGTTGTTGTTTTGGTTTTTTTTTTTTTTAACCCAAGTAGCAATGAATTAAGACTGGGCGAAAAGAACGCAAAGAATTCTGCTGTGATTAGATGTGAACGCTAGAGCCCGTAGCCTCAGCGCACTAACTTGATTCTCTGCTGTAGGTCGATTGCGCTAAGAATTTAACCATTTTCTGCTTCACAGACTTCAAACAGTGGGCTAACAAAGAGCAGTAAAAGTTTCTTTGTTTTAAAAACCCTGTCATTAAAGATGAGCTCCTTCTTCAGCTCGGGACTGCGCATCTACTTTCCAGGTGCCAGCAGCCAGCTCCTGGCGGTGCAGGTCTGCATGCGTGCGTGTTTCAGGGATATCCTCCTCTGCTCTCCCCCCAGGGTAACCCCCTCCCCCCAGAACAGGGGCACAGGAGTGCGGTGGTGGGAGGGGGACAGAAACAGCTTGAGAAAATCACACGCTTCCAGAAGCATGGAGTTCAGAGTGCACCTTGGTCTTGCCAGTGTTTGTCAGTGTTTATTCTAGCCCTGGACCTGCTGGTCCTGTGAACGGAGCAAGCAGAGCGATCTGAGCAGGTTTCTCTCTTCAGCACTGCCAGCCTAGGGCAGTTCTTTGACTCTAATAATGGTTCCTGTTCCAGGAAGTTCAGAAAAGACCAAGGCAAGGCGAGAAACAGTGGAAGTGGAGCAGCGAACTAGAACTTATTTCGTCTTTTCTCCACTCAGTCCCTTCTTTTGCCCCCGATGGGGGGCAGGGAAAAGATGTTGAACTCTTAAACTTAGAGGAACTGGGAGGAGTAAGGAGAGTACAGACAATGCGCTGAACTAATTAATGTAACTTCACAGGCTAGTCTGGCAGTGAGAAAACTTTCTTCCTTCAATTGCAATAATTAGAGATGCTTCTGACCAGAAGAGTTCAACTTTTCAGGCTGGCACTCCGAGCTCCTTTTCTTTCTGTTAACTGGAACTAACAGATGTGGTTGACACATGTCCCTATTTCGCTTAACAGCTCAGTAAATGACATTTAAGGCGGATGGTTCCCATTGGATCTCTGCTAAAATAAGAGTAAGGGTTAGCAAAACGTGCCTCCTATTAGACCCACAAGGACGAAGCAGATAAAAAAAAAAAAAATACCCGTGGAAGCCTCAAATTTTGAAGGAGGAACTAAGGGTCTCATGACCCCTCAGTCTAAGTGCTGATCAGTTTGTCAAGCTGATGATGAATATTCTGTCACAGGATTCCAAAAGGAGGGAGAAAAGTTAAGAAATTGTTCCCCTGTCTATTAGATTTTGAGGAACAGCACTGATTTTCAAAAAGCCTTAAGATCAAATGCCAGGGACTGGGACCATCTCTCAGAGTAGAGCGGTGGCTCAGGATGCCTGAGGCCCTGGGTTCTATCTCCAGTACCTGAGGCAGAGGAGAGGGACGGGTCAGACTCCCTAAGCAAAGGGCAGCGTTTACCCTTGTCCCCCAGCTCAGAAATCTTTCAGTAGCCTCCCTGCACTCAGCCTCCGGAACTTCTGTGACTCTAAGAATAGAAGCATATAATTAATATTTTATGAGTGTGGCTCATGGAAACAATAACAAAACACCTCCCTCCTCCCCTCGTTTGGAACTTGAGAGAATCCAGGCTTGAGGCCCTGCTTCCCCAAGGGGTCCACACCAGACAGATAGCACCGCATACTGACCTGTGTGAGTTCGTTTGTGTATTTTGAGATTTTCTGATCTAGCAAAGACCTTCCCACACCCCGGGAAAGGACAAGGAAAGGGCTTCTCGCCCGTGTGCACACGGATGTGATTTACAAGTTTGTATTTGGCCTTGAAGGGCTTTCCCTGTCGCGGACACTCCTCCCAGAAGCAAATGTGGTTGGCCTGCTCTGGGCCGCCGACGTGCTCCACGGTGACGTGCGTGACCAGCTCGTGCATAGTGCTGAAAGTTTTGGAGCAGAGGCCCGGGGGCACACGGCCGTCGGCCGCCAGCCACTTGCAGATGAGCTCCTGTTTGATGGGCTGGCGCATGTAGCGGAAGAAGGCGCCAGGGCCGTGCGGCGCGGCGAGGTTCACCGTCAGGTTCACGCCGCCGTAGCCGTGCAGGGCTGCCGCAGCTCCCAGGGCCTCGCTGCGGGCCGTGGACCCTGGCGCAAAGGGCTCGGACCGCACGTACATGTCTCCGGGGAGCCCCAGACGAAGCAGTCCGTTCAGAGGACGGCTGTGGGAGGCCTGGTGAGGCTGCTCATGAAGGCTTGGGTACACCGAGGGGCTGGAAGCTGCGGCGAGCTGGGGGCCATGGTGTCCGGAGATGCTACCTGTTGTTGAGACAAATAGAGCGCGTGAGAACGGCGGCATGGGCTGCGGCACTTCCCCGGGCCCCGGTGGGGCAGGCCCAGCCCGGCCCAGCAGCACCAGAGCTTCTGCAGTCAGCGTCAGAACCGAGAGGCAGTGGACGCCAATCGGGAACGCTGCGCACGGGGCAAGGCCAAACGCCTGCACTGCGTCCCGGCTGGGCGGCAGTTCTGCGGCGCTCTGCACCTCGCCATGAGCTGCAGCGGGACGGTGGCGGTGGGATAAGCAGAAGGGGCGGTAGGAGAAAGGCCAGCAAGGCTGAGTTTGAGGGTTTCGGGGGGATCCCAGCCTCTGCTTCAGAGCGCTTCAACCTGCGACTCAAGTGCACTTCGGCGGCCAACGCTCCAGGGCATGACACTCCGCCCAGGCGTGGAGGTGACAAAAGTGGTGATGTTGAAGGTGGCTGGTTATGTAGGAGACAGAGGCAGTTCAGAAGCGCCTCCGCTGTACGTATGGTATTCAGTGTCCCCTCAAGGGGATGGGGGAGGCCTGCTGCCTCAGGCCGGGAGCTCCCAGTGTTGGCTGCCTACTCCACTGTCACTGCCGGTGGGGAGAAAGGACAACCACGGAAAACTGGCATCAAGCGTTGGTGCCCCCCTCCACCAATTTGAGGTTTTGGCTTTTTCTGTCCCCTCCCTCTCTGTATCTTTAATGCCTACTCGAAACACCGCCCCCCCCCCACTACAGAGGGGGCAGCAGGGCGCTGGAGGAAATGAATAGAAATTCGGGGCCTCGGCCAGGGGCCCACCGCGAGGAACAATTGCCTAGGTTGCTGATTGGCCGGCCGCCGAGCCCAACGTCAGCAGTGACCACGGCGATCTCTCTCTCTCTCTCTCTCTCTCTCTCTCTCTCTCTCTCTCTCTCCCTCCCTCTCCTCTCTCCTTTCTTCCCTCCTTCCCTTTATCTTTCACCCCCACTCTAGTAGCATTTCCTGCTTCTACTGCTCATGCGCTCTGACCCAGGCGTAGATTGTTTTTCCTCTTCTGCAGTCCTTTCCCCTTTTCTTCTGAAAGCTGAGTGGTTCATCTTTGCCTCAGGGGCCCAGGAAGTGAGCTGAACTGCAGTGGGAGGGGTCAGAATCTACTGCAAACGGGAGGCTGCAGACAGGGTTGTCAGGGGCAAAGAAATTCCTAGGACAGTGGTCCTTGAGTCAAATTTTATTGTTTTCCATTTCTCCAAAATTTCCCTTTCCCATCTATGGCATATTCTTTCTCTCTCTCATTTCCTCTAAAACCTTTAGCATCTTTTTTGTCTTCTTCCTTATTTTGGTCTCTCTTCCCACTTCCTTCCCTCCCATTTCCTTCCTCTACACTCTTTTCCCTCTTAATTATACCAGTTCTTCCTCCCTTGGGAATGGTACCCTCAGAGATACTGAAACCCAAGAAGCCCTGGGCTTCAGCTGAGGTAGTGGTGGGCTACTAGAGGCTGCCCTGAACACCGCAAGCCCTTCTGAGAGTACGTTTGTATGCATGAGCCTCAACTAGCTCAACCAAGCAGAACTGGTCTTTCCACTTGGGGCTGCCTGCACCCACCTCAGGTCCTGAGCTCTATGCCCAGATGGCATTCCCAGGGAAGGAGCTTTGGCAACACTGCATCTTCCAGCTCTGAACACTTGTTGCCTGCAGGCCCAGCCTCTGTGCCTGTCCTTGCTCATCTTACGATAAGGGAAATAGTGGCCGCCATGTTTCCCAGGCTGTGTTAAAGGGGCTTATTCACCCCCTCAGAGCCTGGGCCACTAGAAACACCACAATGATCAACTAAAGAAAACTTCAGTTCTGGCCCAGTGGAGTGTGGCATAAACATGAGGGAGGGTCCTTTGTCTGCACCCACCAGTTAGGGTCAGGGGCTTCATCTGTCTGCTGATTTAAAGAACTGCTGGCCCTGACCCCTGCCTGTTCACTGCAACCAAAATTGCCAGCCTAAGTTCTCAGGCCCCCCTGGTGGCCACAGAATGCAACATCTCCACCCCCACTCCCCACCCCAGCATAGCAAGGCTTGAGCTTTTTAATAGAAATTTAAGATTGAATTAAAGATCCCATTGCCCATTAGCAGGGGTGAGAAATTTGGACAGATTACGTGGAATCCCAGCTCAGAATTGATAGTATTGCTCTACCCATCTTCTGCATTCAGAACTAACTATTCTTAACATATTTCCTAGTCAGCAAGCAAGGGTTTCCGTTAGTAAAAAAAAACTACCTATTTATCCCCATATAGCTCCATGGCACAATTGCTTGTCTGGCAAGTGCAAGGTCATGAGTTCAAAACCCGGTCCTGCAAAACAAAACAAAACAAAACAAAAACAACTATCTATTTATGAAGCCTGAAAGATTTTTGAAACTTTCTTAATTAAACATATTGTTCCCCCTCAGGGCCAGACTGCAAAAAGGAATTAAGTTGCACAACAATTTATCTCCTCTTCCACTACTTTGGCTTTTTCTGTTTCTTCAGCAAGGACTTAAGCAACTATATCAAATGGGCCTGTGTTAGTGGTTTTTTGTTTTTTTTTTTTTAAAGGCATTAGGGGCTGGGGAGATAGCTCAATAGAATAAGTGCATGCCTGGCAAGCACAAGGGCCTGAATTCAATCCCGGGTTCTAATTAGACTATCAGTCCACTTGTGTTCTCTGAACCAAGGTACTCCACTTAACCATCTAGAAAACTGAGTCAGAAAGTTTGTCTTCTTTCCTGGTTTTCATCCCTTCTCATACTCTCTCCTTGTAGGGTTTATACCTTCACCCACAGGAACCCTCTTTATTCCCCTACTTAAAAGATTGCCCAGGGCTTAACCAAAGAAAGAGCAAGAAAATAAGAGGAAGAAAACAGAAACATATTTTTCCTTGTATTCTTTCAACCAGCTGTTTTTACTATTTCTACTTCAAGACCAAACTTAATCAGTATTTATTTTTATATTACATTTTATTTTTATTTATTATTACTATTTGTTATTATTATTATTATTATTTTTTTGCAGAACTGGAGATTAAACTCAGGACCTTGCACTTGCCAGGCAGGCACTTGTGCTCCTGAGCTATCTCCCTGGCCCCTTAATCAGTATTTATGGTTTTTAAGACTAAGTTCAGGGACACTTCTTCTTTTTTTTTTTTTTTTTTGCGAGACCGGAGTGCAAACTCAAGACCTTACACTTGCCAGGCAGGCACTTGTGCCACAGAGCTATCTCCCCGGCCCCTCAGGGACACTTCTATAGTAATCTAATGATTGAAATGTTTTCCCTCCCTGCTACCCAAAAGACTTACAACTAACTGCTCAAGATATTTGTCAAACTCACTATCCACTTTAGCTTTGAGTAAGGCTCTAAGCTGAGGATACAGCTCAGTTTTGGAATGCTAGCCTCATATATACAAGAACCTGGTCAGTTCCTAATAGTCTTATGTTTGCTACCCATATTCATAATAAAGGAAAATATTCATTTTCCATTAGCAGACTATAGAAGGGAAGAGGTATTTTCCCCCTTCTAAGTTTATGAACCTCCTGAATTTGAAGCAGTATCTTTGTGTTCCCCAAGGATAAATAGCAGAAGTTGTATAGACATAGATTGCTAGCCTACTACACACTCTGTGTTACTAACTCTGCCCTTGAAAAATTCTGAACATTGCCTATGACTTTTTGTGCCAGCAGCAAAAAGGGCAGACATATCTGAATCAGCCAAAATCACTGACAGTAGCCAGGCCCCATGGAGCTCCTTCCCAGATGCAGCCTTCTCTTGAACCGCCAAAAACATCTGGACTCATCCTGGGTAGATGCTTTTTGAGTAGTCAGGGGTCAGCCGACCTGCAGGTCATTGATGTTGCCTGATTCTTGCAAGTTCTTTGGCACCATATGGTGTGTGCCTTGGTTGGCTAAACACAGCAATGGGACCAGACATTTTCTTCTTACAAGGCCATTTCCCCAGAGACAGTAATAAGGGAGAAAAATAAACCCTTTTGTACCCATTAATATTTACAGACATGGGCTGTTGGGCAGTTACATTGGGTTCTTCAAGGTGCCTCTCTAAAATAAGCCTTAAAGCATTATCTAACTAAACACAGATGACAACTTATGGGGCATCAATATCTTAGAGGCTTATTTATTTATTTATTTTTTGCAGGACCGGAGTTCGAACTCATGACCTTGCACTTGCCAGGCAGGCACTTGTGCCATGGACCTATCTCTCCAGCCCCCTTAAAGGCATATTTCAGTTGCCATAGGGACTCCTTTGAGATCTCAGGAAGCAAGAGTCCTGGGTTTCAAGAGTCAGTAAGCCAGGCAGTATAGCGTAGTCCCCTGATTAGTCCTTAGAATTTTTCTTTCATGACTTCATGTCACTGCACTTGCCTCCAACACCAAATGCTTAACTGGAAAATTTCCTTCTTAACCTTGGCTAGTGTTATAGTATCATTAGGACCACTTTCCTCTTTATTTACAGAGACAAGAAACACCTTGCAGCCTGGAAGTCTTTAGCAGAGGCAAAAAAGAAGCACTGAAATTTTAACAGAATAGAATCCAATAGCACACCTCAAACATCCCTCAGTGTCAGGACTATGTGAACCATGGCCCACCATCATACTGTGGGCACTTTTTGTCAGTACCACAAGACCAATGGAATGGCATAAACAAGTGATTTTCTAGTCCTACTTTCTAGAAATAGGGCACTTGGTGGCTCTACCATCTGCCAGAGCTCCTCATATTGCAGTACCGGCTCAAATGCCTGACTTCTCTCCCTTGGAAAGAAAAATGGGAGGAGACTATAAATCAGTAGCGAGGCCTTTTTTCCATTTTCGTCTTTTAAACAATGTTGAATGATGGTTGTCTGTTGCAGAGTGTATCTGGAGTGTGCTCTCAGGAATTGAGGGCCACTGCACAGCCTGACCAAGCATAGTCTCTGTCATCTCAGTGTTCTGCTGCTAGATCTGAGGCCACTTGCTCAGGTTTTTTTTTCCCCCTTGTTTCTGGCAATGTGGACACCCAGAATCAGGCTGCTCACAAAGAGACGCAGGGTTGCTGTCATGGAAAGTGTCTCTTATGAAAAGAATAACTTAAACCCCAGCAGCCTGCCCATATATTCGAGCCTAAACTGTGCAAAGGTGATGCAAAGGACTGTGCACAGATTTTGGAAAGAAAAGAGGAAAATACTTCTCTATGAAGGAAATGTGAGCACTAAGTATCATTTTAAAAATTGAGTAGAAAAGAAAATATGCTTGAAAGGAATTTAAT
>PVKN010038121.1:0-11123 GCA_004027915.1 Capromys pilorides
GGTACTGTTGTCTTTCAATTTCTGGTAATACATAGTCAATTGAAATAAGCCAATTTGAAATATTTTGTGTCAAGATGGAAATAAAACATAGTAATGAACTTCTACAACCTGAGGCAGGTATGTGTTAAAAATAAAGAAATTAGAACAAGGATAGGATTTTCCTCTCCTTGAAGAGGAATCACAAAGCCAACATCTTACAATCTACAATTTGTTTTTATCTCATTCCAAATTGTGTGCCTTTGATAGCACATCTGACTTGAAAAATGAGAGTTCCTTCTCTGCCATTGATCTTAGTTGTACCAATCTGTGATGTGCCCTGGTTTCCTGAATAGCCAGCTTCTTAGTTATGGTCTGCCTAAGACAGACGGTTGGTGGCCATCAGCTCTCCCAGAGTTGTTTTGCATTCTTTCCACCAATATCAAACACTTCTTTCTGTCCAGAACATTCTTTCTTCCTTTTACATCACATATTGTCTTTTAGTACATACAAGTCTACTCTATTACAACACACTTGGCTATATTTACTACTCTAAAACTAACTCATATATTTTCCTCATAACATAAATTGTGTTGTAGCAAGTTTTCTTGCTTTTTGACAAATGCATTTTGAGATTATTCTCAAGGAAATAAAATTTTTCTCTTATTAAAAAATACAGTATTTGCACTTCAGACAAGATTGGGTGTGTTCAGGGCAGTATGACCATAGACTAGGATTTGCATTTCATAATTACCTGCATAGCATTATTTTAGCTGATACTACATTAGGAATAACACAAGCTGGCTGGCATTTCATACCAGACTGTTTCTCGAAAGGGCAAATTTCTGTTCTCTTTATCACATTTATTGAAATATATTTTAATTTTCTTTGTATGCATGTCAATGTTTATTCTTTAAATATAGAATTGATTTTTTGTGAAATGATACAAGCTTTATTATCATAAGAGCTTCTAATATTTTTAAGCATGTTTATAATATACCATTAATATCCTGTAAAAGTCAATTATACAAAGTCCAGAAGGACAATGAAAGTGAATGTTTTATTTCACATCTCATATATTTCTGAATGATGTCACATATATGCCAAACACTTTAGGGAAAATCGTGCTCTGCACAAGAAGTGAAAAGTCAGCATTACTAGAAAAATTTATTTTTGTATCATTTTTGCTTAGAATGTCTTTTTGCAAATAGGTTTCATCTTTAAAACATATTATTTTAAATAATAAATTTTTATTTTATAGTAAATTGAAAAAATTTCAAACATAACAAACGAAGTAAATTTTTTTCTTCAATTTTTCTCTCAGGAAACAAAATTTGACTCAAAACTTTAAAAAACAGAAAGCAATGAAATATCTTCAAGAAAACAGAAGGCAGCCACTGCTCCTAACCACGACATAAGATAAAAATGCTTACAATATACACATTGGGCCAAACATGAAATGCTGAAATATTTAAATCTATGTCAACAGCTTTTCAGTGGGACATAATAATGACAAAAATCGGCAACGTGACCTGAAAGAACTCAGAGTGTCTTCATTCATTCACTGAATGTGTCCATTATTTTGTTATGGCAGGACCCTGGGCTTAGATGACCACATGATAGACGTCAAAGAAGGGCAAGGAGCATACTGTTGACACAGAAATCACGCAGAACACACACACACACACACACACACACACACATACATGCAGTGCATGTAAATTAAGCAGAAATGTAGATAACAACCACCTCTGTGACAGCTGTGTGTCATCTTACTTTCCACTGTAGCAACACACCCCACAGACTGAAGAGTGTGAAGGAAGAAGTTCCTTTTGTCTCATAGCCTAGTACAAAGTCAAGAAGTGAACTGCTTATGCCCTCCTCGTTTGCAGAATTCCAGGGTAGCACCGTGTTAGGGTTTGTGTCTAGTTGTCCTCCCAAAGCCTCATGCAGTCATGGGGCGGGGACTTCTAGATTTTGAGATTAACTCATGATCCATTGGGATTATGGGTGATCCAAGGATAAGATTATGGTCTGAGTACTACTGGGATTATGGGTGTGGCTTGAGGCAGATAGCTTGAAGCAGAGAGCCTGAATGTAATGTAAGTGGGACAGCGAGACAGACACTCTCTCTCTGTTGCCCTTATTGGTCAGTTGCCATTGTTGCTGTCCTGCCACCATGAATTACTGGTCTCTGCCATTGCCTCTCTGCCTTGGATCCAGCCAAGTATGGACTGAAACCTCCAGTAACTGTGAGTTAAATAAACCTTCCTTTCCTTCATTTTGGGTGTTGGGTATTTGTCCCAGCAATAAGGGAAGAGAAACAGACACACAGAAAGTGAAAGAGGGGAGAGAGATAGAGATAGAGATAGAGATAGAGATAGAGACAGAGAGAGAGAGAGAGAGAGAGAGAGAGAGAGAGAGAGAGGGGAATTGCAGAGAGGAAGAAAGAAGAGAAGAGGAAGTGGAGAGTACAAGGGTGAAAGGGAGATGGGGGAAGGGGGCAGAAACAGAGGAAGGGAGAGGCAGAGGGAGAGAGAAGAGAGAGGGAGAGACAGAGACAGGTACAGAGAGATAGAGAGACAGACAGACAGACAGACAGAGAGACAGAGACAGAGAGAGACAGGGATAGAGAGAGATAGAGAGACAGACAGAGACAGACAGTGAGAGAGAAAGAGAAAGAGAGTGTGTTTGAGTCTGACTCCTCTTCTGATAAAGCCACCACTCCAGGGTTAAGTCACATGGAGTCTACTAGTCCTATTACTTCCCAAGTTCCACGCCTCTCTATTAGGTTAAGATTAGTTTCTCGTCTCTCACTATATCACAGGGCACACTGGATGTAAACATCAGTTTTCAAATGTAACAAAGCCTATCCAAGTCATGTGGTTGCCTGGGGTAGGTTTATGTAAACAAATGGGGCTTCTCTCAAAGGTCAGTTGTATTCCTTGTCGCTGTAAGGGAGAAGGTATGTAACCATTTGTGAATAGCTTTGCTTGCATGGTATTCTTATTTTCCTACTGCTTTTGCTTTTGTTTGCCTTGTCTGCTGGAGCATAGCAGACCTCAAGTGTTTCTTTTGACCTTAGAAACTCTTTTATCCTTTAAATTCTTTAGGAGAGATCTCCATAAAATGACATTCATTTTTATAGAGACACCGGCCTGACATGTTTCATTCCCAGGGTGATGCATTCTGAAGGCTAATGACTATTAGTCTACTGCTTGGTTAAATAAAGAAAATTGACTGAATTTTGCTTGTACTGTTCATAAAAACCACTTCTTGACTACTTAAATAAGATCACGTTGGCTCAAGCTAAGAGACAAAATGGTCAAACTGACATAGCAGAAAGGAACTCCCAACCAGGAACATGCATGGGATGAGCTTCAGTTCTTTAAAACCAAAGATTAAATTTTAAGAACAACAAGGTTAAGAGCAGAATATATTTACTGAAGGAAGGAAGCAAAGCTTCTGTCCCAGAGACATAGAAGGGGACCCCAGGGGTGTCCCTTCTCTGGGGATTGTTATAGAGCAATAACCATGAGGTGAGGCAGATCTAAGGTGGAAAACATGGGAACTTATTATACATGAGGTGGTACAACCAATAAGATTACAAGTACAATTGCTCAGATAGAATCGAGATCAGTGGAGAAGTGGGATACCTAGCAAGCAGAGATGCATACAGAACTGGAGCTCTTCCTGTTGGGCATGGGTTAGTGACTCTCCCTAGCTTTCTCAAGGTGGTAGAGACCTGTTGAAAATACCGATCCCTGATGTTTATCCTTAGGGAGGTACTCATTTGTTTGATCTTTTGTTCTGAGGTCTGGCCCACAGCAGGAGTGTCTGTTTTTCCCACAATTGCAAGGTATCTTGTCTTCCATACCAACTCCTTCAAAGGCCCACCCCTATTTGGCTACCTGTAATATGTTTATCTGTCTCGGCATCCTAGAACATTGCACCTTCTAAGAGCAATCCAAAGTGCCCTGAGGAAATAATGGGAGATGACCACATTGGCTTCTTCAAGCTAAAAGGGATCATACTTGTTGGCTAACAGAGATGCTCTCCAGAGGTTTCATCTACTGGTATCCTCAGTAGATACCAGGCATTTTTATCTTGGGTAGGCATCTAGCTTCAATTCTGAAGGAAACGAAGCCAAACAAATATTAAGTATGCATGGGCCAAATAATAAAATTTAAAGGATAATAATAAGATTGAGTTTCTTCAAAACTTCTGGTAGGTTTTTTTCAAAAATCTGAAAACATGCACAGTATAATTTCTTTCAATTAATCAAATAATCATAAAAATTCTTTACTTTCTTCTTTTACATTCCCATCTACCCAGGTAGCATTTTTAGCTCAGGAACCTTCCTGATTTTATCTGTTCAAGGGAAACCTTATGGTTGTTTTCAAGGGTGTAGAAGGAGTTTGCATCTAGAGCAAATCTTTTGGATAGTTCCATGCACAATTTTTCCTTTTAAGAGTTTGTAGATGGACTGTCATTTAGAAAGAAAATAGACAATAATGTTCGTACACTGTATAGTGACTCTTAGAGCAGAAAAGTGAATCTGGCTATCGAAAGAAATTGCTCCTTGAAGCTACAACAGTACATCAGAAGAGACTGGAAAGGAAACTTAAACTTAGTCTACAATTACCCTAAACATCAATTAAACATGAATTAATCAAACTAATCTAAGCATCTCTTGCAGAGGAGATGGAGAGATCTGTGGAAATATTTAAGGATTGCATCAGAGCAAAACAAAATTTGGACCTCCATTCCAAAAAGAGAAATAGCCAGTGACATAGCTCAGTGGCAGTTCCTTTCAGGCAAGCAGCAAGCACAAGGTTTTGAGTTTCATTCCTAGTACTGGAAAAAAAAAAGAGGGAGGGAAACATAAATAAAACAGAAATAATCAATATTTAAGAGCCAAGCAACTAAAGTTTGGTGAAATGAGATATTGTTTGGCAAACAGATGCTGTCAGTGTGTTCTATGAGGTTGCTCATCAAAGCAAAATAATTTTATCATAACATTCAAGAAAATGTCATAACTGACAGCAGAGAACATGAGCACTTTGTAGCTATGGAATTTTTTTTTAATGTATTTAGTACAGGGCCTACAGGGTCTCACTACACACATCAGACTCTTAGTAATCCTCCTGTTTTTCAGCCTCCCAAGCACTGGGATTACCGGTGAGCACCACCACGCCCAGTCTCAATCGCTGCCTCAGTGCGCCCCGGAGGCAGGGTCAGTGTGACACGGCTATCAGGCCAGCCCTTGGAATTTTCAATGATAGTATAGTATCAATGTGTATGTAAAATAAACTTGTGATTAAAGAAGTATAAAGAGGTATTTCAATAAATTATAAAATATAGGAATGAAAAATATACTTAGATATTATGCATATGTCTAACTATGAATATATAAATTATAATATTTACCAAAGAAACACAAGCCTAAATCTGCTAAAATTTATGATGTAAATCTTCACCAACCAGTTAAAATGGTTGAACTATACTATTGTGGTTTGAAGCAGCATTGAAAATCAAATAATGAGAAAACCGTGGTCTTAGCGTATCATGCGTTCCGTCTCCAATTATATGCCTTAATTTTTTTTTTACATTTTGAGTCAGGGTCTCATTATGTTACCCAGGTCTGACTCCAGCTGCAGTCTTCTGGCTTCAGCCTCCTCAGGGGTGGGCGGCAGCTGTGGCTCACTGTGACCTGCTGTGTTTTTTTTTATTTTTTCCTTAGCTACAAAGGGTTAAATCCAAACAATGAACACATTGTTACATTGAAATTTTTCAGTTTTATTTCTTATGACTGTAAGTAAATTCAGTTTATACTTCCTCAAAGATAAAGTGTAAAGTCAGATACATGTATACAAAATATAAATAGATCTGTACAAAATATAAGTATAGATATTTAATACATAGATATACAAAATATATAAACGTATATATTTTATGTATAATTTCATACACCTGGAAAAATGTATCTCAAAGGCAATATACATTAAAGTGATCAATATGTGCTTTATTTTTAAGCACATTAGTAAATACACATTAACTTATAAAAGACTTAAGTTTGATAACAAAATATGTAAAAATAAAATACAGGCAATTGCAATGCTATGCTTGTCTTCTGTAAGCCCCAGGTTCCCCAGGTACCAAAGCACAGGGCTCGGCACTGGGTGGAAAAAAGAGCTGGGATCAGAGCGTGCCGAGCTCAGGAGCACATCGCGCCCGCCCGGAGGGCTTCTCCTCCAAGCACGGCTCTGGAGAATGCGTCAGCCCTGCTACATAACAACGTCAGAGAACGCCTGCTTAGTGAAATTACACAGAAAACGGACGCCAGGTGTGCCACGCAGACTGCGCCTAAGCTGTTTCCGCTCTCCTTGCGGCGAGGATAAACAAAATGAACTCAAACTTGATGACCAGTGTTGAACCTTTTCACAACGCGAAAGTGATGGGACTAAACTGAATTGAAAGTAAACCCTAACACCTACCTTGAAAACATTATCTGGGACATCTGGGGTTCTCAGAAAGAAATGCACCTCGTTAATGGAAGCTTATTGCCTTCAATGGCTACTGATCGGCCCGTATTAAGTATAAAAATTATTTACATTTGTAGTATAAGAGATGTACAGTAACACCTACAAATAGGATAAAGTTGTTAAATAATATTAATATTCAATTAGTGAAGGAATCTGAATTAAACACGAAATATTAAACTATTGAATTCTATATTGAAAGATGACAGGTGAAAAGTGATACAGTGGGGCAGGTGACTGGCACGGTGAGAGTTGCATACACAACTCTATACACTGTGCTGTATGAAATTTACTTGATATGCATAAATACCATGATGAAAATTCAACACGCACCTGTTATTGCCCTAATTTTATATGATATGGTATAATATTGCAAAGACAAATGCATAAAAAGTTAAATAGGATAGATTGGCTTTGCAAATTCCTTTGAATTCATTTACCTTTAAATATTTAGCATACTTTTCTAGAGAGTCAGAAAGGAAAAGCTTTTAAGATTTTTTTTTTTTTTCTGGGAAAGTCCCATCTGGTGCCTTTATCATTTGTGTGGACTCTGAACATTTTATGAGATCCAACACCTGCCAATTAACACTGCAACATCCGTAGATAAATTATGCATGTTGCTGCCAAGGATATGCTTTAAATTTACAAATACTGTTTTTTCCAGCCAGCATATTCCTTCCAGAATTATAAGAAAACTATTACTTGAATCAAATACTAACAGAAGCATAGGAGCTCAGCCATAACCCCGCAAGGCAAGAAGCTGTTCAGTGCCCAGGGAAAAGACCAATATGTGATGAAAAGAGAGGAAACAGAAGAAGCTGCCCTCTGTGAACTGGCAGACACGGCTAGCGGTGCAGGCTGAGGGTTCTGAGAAGGAAAGGGAACACCGCCGTTACACTACCACCTAGCACGAGCACACTCCGACCGTGGGCCCTTCCAACTCTAAGGTCTGCTGCAGTGCTGGGCAGTACTAAGGCGGCAGGAGCAGCGTCCATGTCAATTGCTGCGTCCTTTCCAGTCTTGAGGACCCATCACTTGGAGAGATTATTGCTTGTTGCTCTATTGTCTGGGTTCCACTTCTATCCAAGTCCCACATATTGTTTGTTTACCCACTTTACCCTAAATCTGCTGGAGCTGGTGGGGCTTCAACTCAAATGTTTGTCAGCCAACGTCATCTAAAATAACAAAAAAGTTGTATGCTAGCATTATCGCTATCTCAATGTCTTTTAAAAAGTTATTTCATTAAGGACATGCTAGGAAAAAGTTTTGTCCTTGATCTATGAATTAAAAAAGGAAAAGTTCAATAGGGACTTGAATGTCTTACCCTTCCTTCAGAGCCCTTTCTGTCTCTACCTGCCGGCCATCTGTCTTTGCTTCCTACTGCTATGATGATACGGGGCTTCATGAAGACAGAAAACCTAAAATTCTACTGTTCTTTTCAAGTTAACTGGTGAGAACCTGACTTGCATCATTTCTGCTTTTAACCTTCAACTCAGGATGTAGGATATATTTATAAATTAGTACCCAACTCATAGTGAATTGAATTTGCACACATTCTCCTTGGAAATATGTTTTAATTTCTTAATATTTAACTTAATGCATTTTCAAATGTGACATTATTATAGATAATGTAAAAACATGAACCAATTTTTAATGTACAACATTGTATGCATTAAAAAAGTAAAGTTTTCCCAACACTAAGGTGGCATGTGACAGGCCTTCCATACCTGTGACTACATGACAAACTTGCAATGATGGTTTTAGATGTTTCAGCTGTATTAATTTTGGGTTTTTGTCAATATACCATTTTTACACATGATCTTAGTCAGAAGGCTAAGAAGCGATATCTATTGTCATTTTCATTTGAAACATGTTACATTATTCTTCATCGAGATTAAAGCTTTTATTTACACCAAAAGCATATTTTCACTTGTAAGACTTATGATAGAACTGAATCAAAGATAACTGCTGTTGTGAAGAATTTTGTACTAAATTAGGGATGCTAAAAATAGGATTTTTGTTTAGAGATTATCTTATACACATGTCAAAATAACTGCAGAAAATGTGAAGTTCTCAGTTGATCAACAGTTTCTGCCATCTGAACGATATCAGACAGACAGCTGAATTGATACTTGTTCCCAAAGGAATGAAATGACATCAAACCACTGATGTCGTCACTGTAAAGTTATATATATATATATATATATATATGCTTAAACATATTTTTGTGGCTTACGGGATAAAATCCAAAACCTTCAGCTTGACATAAAATTCCTTTCAATAACTGTCTACCACTGGCTTTTGTGACATTATTATTTTCTTCCTTTTTTATGTATTTGGTACAGGGTCTCAACAAGCTGCTTAGGCTTACAGGGATCCTCCTGTTTAGAGCCTCTGCATGACTGGATTACACATGTGTGCCACCACTCCCGGCCTCAGTGGCCAGCTCAGCGTGCCGAGGGCTGATGCACATGTGGTGCTAAAGATGAAAACCGGTCCTTGTGCTCACCTAAGCAGGTCCTTAGTTCACTGAGCTATCTCGCTGGCCCTACATTATTATTTTCTATCTCCCCGCCTATCTTGTCCAAACCATTGCGCTACTGATAATTTGACTATATCCCCGACATGTGACAGACTTTTAAGATGGTCTAGTTTAAGGGTTTTTCTATGCTTGAGTTTTCAGATGATAATTCTTTCATCATTTTTAAATCAGTCCAAAGGTTTACACTACAGATATGCCTTATTTTTTTCTCTATTTCTGCCTCTCATTAGCCCACAAGTTTTCACTGGGGGCAGTGTAAATAAATTATTAATGTTCTTTGAATGAATAAATAAATGAGTTGGTCAGTTATTTGCTTTTTAACTCTGAGTTGCTTCCTACAGTTAATTATGTATCCTTTGGTCTCCATCAACTTCAATTCATCTAGAAAAGCAATGTATGCACCTTCAGTTGTGTGTGAGGAAGTCTGTGATTAAAATGACAGCCCTCCTGCGTGAGGTTGAGAGGCCAGAGAAAGCAATCTGGAAGAAAGACTGAGATCCCGCCTTCGCTGTCTGTTCAGGGATATTTTCCCTCTAGCCTGGAAAGGCTTTAGCAGTTCTTCAGCATTTCTAATCTTGCTTCTGGTTTCATCTTCCTTACCCTTCTGTGCTGGCTCAGATGAATAAATGGCTTGCAGAATTCCACTGAGAGGTCCGTGAGTTAGAATCGCAGGGGCCAGAGAACCAATATGTTTCATTCTTTTCTCTTCTTGGGCCAGAATGAACCATTTTCATTCAGACTTGAAGTATTAGGTTCTCTGACTTTGTTCCTTCCCAGTGACCCTGCTGCTGGTCTTCTACAGGATGCTCCTGACTCTTCACATCTTTTAGTGGTGCCTTGCTCTAGGGCTCTGTCTTCGGGCATTGGCACTTCTAGCTCCCTTGCATGGATAACAGCCCACCTTGGGATGAAGTGCTCTTTATAGCTGCAGAATCTGTCTCTCCCCTGTGCCTCTCCCACAACCTTATATCCATTGTCTACATCAGTACTTGCATGAAGGTAGATAGTTTAAACTTGATACATTTAAAACTGGCCCTTTAATATTTCCCTCTTTCCAAGACTATGTTCTTTCCTACCTTAACAACAGCTTCATTCTTCTAATGAGCAAATAAGATAATGAGTAATGAAAATATCGATAGACATTAGACAGCCGTATACATATAAAGTATGAAGTGTCTTTAACGTCTCTCTCATATCTTACAGAAAATTCATTAAAATTAATTTAATACTATTCTGCACTTATAAAAGTCTTAGCCTGAAAATAAATATACTATATTATCTTACCATAGTAATTGTTCCATAGTATCTTAACTGGTTTCTATATATTCTTACATCTTTAAAGTTTATTAATTTAGTAGCTCCGGTGGTTATTTAATAAACATTATTCAGATAAATCAAAAATGCTATCTGTAGATGCTACTTAAATCATTTATGTTACTGCTTTGAGGTTGATCTCAAAAACGTTTCATATAAATTAGCTTGAATGACAGAGTACTTATTAAGACTTGCAAAAATTAAATCCAAAGTACATTATAGGCTAAGCACCTGAGCTCCAGCTGAGACTCCATCCACTGTTCTGACCTGGCCATGCAGTGATGGCCGGGTAAGGACTCTCTCAGCCCACATCCATCCCCAGATTATCCAACTGCCCAAGCGCCAGTTCAAACTACACTCACCAGCCCAACCCATGGGGCCTCATGGCAGCCAGCCACCCAAGCTCTGACTGGAAACTGGGCACATCTGGAGGGAAACAAGCTTGGTGGATCCAGACACAAATTCCCATAGGTGCTAACAGCATAACTTCACCAAAGTGCAGAGATCACTGCTATACAAAATGACAAAGAGAAGGAATAAGATTCAATCTCAAATGCCGAGCCCACCCAGAACAAATATAGGAAGCACTACGATAGAAGAAAATGGAAATCATGCAGCAGAAACCTCTGAATCAGCAGCATTTGAGGTAGAGACAAGGGCAGAAACATATAGAGCAACTCAGATCAGAGATAACATCTAAAGTAAAAAAGGAAATGCATGAATTAATAGAATCTGAAGTGGAAAAAAAA
>PVKN010038122.1:0-11118 GCA_004027915.1 Capromys pilorides
TCCCAGAAGTTAAAATAGCATTATATTTTTAAAAAGTACCCATCCAAGTTTGAGAATGCAACTTATTGGCTTATGCCTTTGGCTCCAAATTCAATCTTCAGTACCACAAAAGGAAAAGAAGAGGAAAACCTGATCCATAAATATTTTCAGGAATAATATAGACATATATCTTTCTATAATATCTTCACTTCTTGCTTTTTTGTAAGGTAGAAGATTGAACAATCTGTGTCTCCCAAAAGCTTATCCAACAATTATGGTCATGTTTAATTCATTAATATTGAAAAGAAAAAAATAATATTAAAGTCTTATAATGAGTAAGGAGGATATGCGTGAAAGAATAGCAGAGGTAGTTGTAAAATTGCTAATCCTTCTCTCCTAAGGAAAACCCTAACTTCTGGAATATGCTGTTCATACTCTTGGAGAGTGAATGATTATGATAATTAATGATAGCTGATTATTCAAAATGTTCTGACTTAATCAGACAAGATGAGTGTGTTCTGGATGTGTTCAGGGTGCTATGGCCATACACTGTTTGTACTTAATCAAAAGTACCTAGGAAACCCATGTCAATAATACTCTCTAAGTTTTAAAATTTCATTTACTCACCTAGGAAATGTACACATCTACTGCCATTGACAAAACACTTGTATCCTCCCAAAATTCAGACATGAAAGTTCTAATCCCCAGGGTGATATCTGGAAGTACAGTCTATGAGAGGTGATCAGATAGTGACAGTGCAGCCATCCTGAATGAAGTAGGGGCCCTAATAAACAGAAATGATCTCTCTGCAACATGTAAGACACAGCAAGCAGGTAGTGGTTTATAGGTCAGGGAAAAGATGCTTACCAGATAATATCATGGCCCCCTTCAGATGTTGGACTTCTCAGCTTCTGTAAGTATAAAAAAATACTTGTTGATTTTCTAGGCTTCTCTGAATCTGGAATTTGTGATAACTGCTTAAGCAGGAAAGTCTTTTCAGGCTCAGTTAATGCTAAAGCTGGACAATTAAATGTATGGAATAATTCTTAGTTTGATGAATTATAGTTCTTATGACTAATTCCAGATGTCTCAGAAAATCAGAAGATACTATTTCCTACCAATCTGAAGGTGAATTGCAAATTCTCAATCCTATTTTGAAATACTCGTATTTAGTTTTAGATTTTTCTCACTCTTATCTCATTACCTTTGTTAATGTTCTCCTTATGCGTAATGTGCTCCCTCACTGCCTGTTCTATCTAATAGTGAGACTGGAATTTTCTGAACAACCTCAAGTTGATGCATATGGCTTCTACTTATATTATCCAGTGGGAAAAATCATTGATAACTCTAGACCATCATACACCCAATCCTCTTGTATTTAAAGAGTTAAAATGACTTGTAGAGGTCAAAAACTAAAGAAAGCAGGTTGTACAAGATAAGAACGTAGTTTTACCAATCATGGGAGGGGGTTGAGTTTCCAATATGAAAAAATTTATCTGGTTTCCCTACTCTACTTCACAAAAATGCCACTGAGCCTCTTTTATACTTACACTGAAAATCATACATAAAGCTGTTGGTGGATAGAGAAAAGAGTAGGAAGCTGTGCCTATCAGTCAACAGTGTCAACCTCTAGCTCCCTAACAAAGAAAGAAAGGCTCTATTTCAGCTTACTTCTTTAAGCTGAAAAGCTTTTATGAAGATTCTGTGATCTCTGAGTTGTTGGATATCTTATGCAGGTGGGACTGAGAGAGAGGCAGAAGTATACACTCCAAATCTTGTAGGTGCACGATGGGTGCTTGGGAGACCTTGTCGCCCCAAATTTTTCATTCCAGACACCTTGTTTCCTCCTTGTCCCAGTTCTGAATCCATACTTTTTTTTTATTTATGTATTTGGCAAAGGGTCTCACTATGAAGCTCAGACTTGTAGTGAGCCTCCTGTTTTCAGCCTACCCAGCACTGGGATTATAGGCATGTGCCACCAAGTCCAGACTCAGTCTCTAGCTCAGCGCACCCCGGGGACAGGGCCACTGCAGCTTGCAGTACCAGGGATTGAACCCTGGTTCCTGTACTTGCCAAAGCAGGTGCTTAATCCACTGAGCTATCTCACCAACCCCTGAATCCATACATCAAATGACTTGAGATATTTCAGAGCAAAAACCCAAACACCAGAAGGAAGAAGGTAAGATTTATCTCTGCTATACATAAAGAAAGGAGATGAACTTAGTATTTGCACCTGGTAAGGAATGAAAGGAACTTTCTCACTGTTGGTGGGAAGAGAAAATAAGGAAGCATGTATGGTTCATAATTTCTACACGTGTTACACAATATTGCTTCACATAGTGTATTTTCTTGATGATCTCCTTAAACTGTCAATATGTATACAAACTTTCTAAAAATGATTCAAAAAATCGAAATGACGGAGATAACAAATGCCCTGAAAAAAGAGCACCTTTCAGAGGTTGGGCTTCTGAAAGTGGTTACATCATGGAATTCTTAACTTTGCCAAGGGTGAATCCACTGATGAGCTCAAAGCTTAAAGTCCTGTGAAGAGGTGGGGATCTGGCTGGAGGAAGTAGGTCACTAGGTATCACACTAAAGGCTTTAGCCTGTCCCCCAACTTCTCCTTCCCTCTCCCTCCTCCACTCCACTCCCTCTTTTCTACCTGGCCAGATGCCATAGCAAGCACAGGTTTCCCAGCAGTGCCTTTCTTTCATGCTTATGCCTTGGAGCTGGCTGCCCAAGGAGTGAGCCACACAGTAAATCTTTTTTTCTTTTAAGTTGTCACATCAGTTATTTTTGTCACAGATATAAAAGTTGTCCAAAAGAGCCCTCTTTCCAGAAACTGTGACCTCCTTGACATCTCCTGGTCCTTAAGATTGTTAAGCCATAACAAGTGTACAACACTGGTTTGGTGTCTTCACATTTCCTGCACTTTCTTGCTTGAACTTAAGCATTTCTCTCTGGAATCTATTCTTGGTTTAGTTTGTTTTCTCCTGAGGAGCAGCCCTTAAGTTGGGATTAAAAGATGCAGATCTCTTCTTTTTTTAATGGATGATGTCTGTACAAGAGTAAATGAAGAGAGAAGGAGTCAGATAAGGTTGAGTAAGCCAGGAGACCATGGAATGTCTCTTATGGGATGAAGTAGGGGTAAAGTCATATACAGACAAAACATTCTTGGCCATCAAAAGATTTAGGATGGTCTTCAAGGCCATTTGGGGTCCTCATACCCAAATCTACCAACCCAGTAGACCACTATGTCCCTAGAGTTGTCCTGCCATAGCATCCCTGGCACATTGAGCAATACAGGGGCAGCCAGCAGAATCCATGGCCTCATTGTCTGAGCCCTACTGTGATCCTGGATTAGTCTGTCTGTAAGTGTGGATTTCCAAGCCACACTCATATGACCACCACAACTAGATCAGACCATTGCAATCTTTCCTATAACTCAGACTTCAGAATGAGGACTAATATCCTTTGTTCCCTTCCTCAACTTTTTAAAAATTACTCCTCTACTTTCTCAGCATAATGTAAAAACCCATGAACTAATCCAACCAAACACAACCCAAGAGTTTTTAGGCTTGTGGTATTTAGATATCTGTCTTCTGAGTGCATTTCCTCACTTGCTGAAGACACTACTCTCTGGTCATGGTCTTCCTACTCTAACTCTCTCAATATATAGAATAAATGTGATACTTGAAAGGGTTTCTTGGGTCTTCAGCTTGTCCATCATCCTGAAGACTTTGGCCTTCATTCAATATCTTTTCAGGGCTGGCGAGATGGTTCAGCAATCTAAAGCGCCTGCTTAGGAAAGCTTAGGCAACCGCAGGGACCACCTTTTGATCCCTGGCACCACATGCTACACTAGCCCCACCGCCAGGGTATCTATCTCTGTCCATGTTCTGATGTTATAATGAATACTTGAGCCCTGAAAACTTCTAAAGAAAAGAGGTTTACTTAGTTCTCTGTTTGGGACCATGATACTTCTAATGAGGTTCACATGCTGCTCCATGCATGGCAAAGAAGTGTAAGAGGAAGTTATGCATAAGAAAGTTCAAAGGACTGGCTTTAGCTCAGCGGTTCCTTCGACGGGATCTACTTAATCATCTGGTCAGGTGGCTTCCACCAGGCCAGTGGTTCGAGCCCCATGGGCACTCTCCAGAAAAGAGAAATAGCTCAGTGAAATAAGTGCTTGCCTGGCAAGCGCAAGGTCCTGAGTTCAATCCCGGGTACCGCCAAAAAAAAAAAAGAAAGAAAGAAAGAAAGAAAGAAATTAAAATTTAAATATTGGATAAAAACATCAAATGAGTGAATGAAGAAATGAATAAATAACTTTTAAAAAGAAAATTCAAATAGCAAGAGAGGGAGCAAGAGGGGCAAACTGTGTAAAAGCTCACAGTAACTAAAGCAGTCTCACTGGAGTGAGAACTTGTGAGAACTGGAAAAGTGATGTGGTGTATATACCCACAAGGGTACTTGTGCTTAGTGCCTGTCTTAGTTACTTTTTACTCATGGCTAGGACAAATACCCGACACTCATAATGAAGGAAGGAAAGGTTTATTTAGCTCATAGTTACTAGAGGTTTCAGTCCATACTCGTCTGGATCCAAGGCAGAGAGGCACAATGCAGAAGCCAGCAGTTTAAGGCAGCAGAACAGCAACAATATGGTGACAGAGGCAATGGACCAACCAGGGCAGCAGAGCAACAGCCTAACAGCATTAGTCTGTCTCTCTGTCTCTCTTTATATCACATTCAGGCTTTCTGCTTCAGCCTATCTGCCTTAGGCAACACCCATATCCCAGAAAGACTCAGACTCATAGTCCCATCAGTACTAAAACACATAATCTCAGTGGATCATAAGTCAAGTCTCAAACTCTAGAAGTCCCTGCCCCAGGATTGCATGAGGCTTTGGGGGACAACTAGACATAAACCATAACAGTGCCTTTTCCCTAGGTTGTTAGCATGAGAAATGGTGGAGCCTTAAGTGACAGACCTTGGTCAGAGTTCCTTGGAGACTTTGGGGGAAATCACTGTGGTTTACAGGAGCTGTAAGCAACGGGGAAAATGTACACCCTTCTTCTTTACCTTTTCATTTGAACTGGGACTCCTCACCCCCACCTGCACCTCTGCTATGATATGATGCCCTCTGCCACAGGACCTCACTGGAAGTGTGACAAATGGGCCCCTTATCTTAGGCTTTGAACCTGTGAAAGTGCTAACCAAATGAACCTTTCTCCTTCATTAAATCTTGCCTTAGGGGCCAGAGATATAACTTGGTGGCACTGCACCTGACTGGCAAGTGTGGGACCATGAGTTTGATTCTTGTTACACCATAAAAACTTGTCCCAGGTATTTTGCTATGGTAATGAGAGCTGAGTAATATATTTGCAATAACTTGTGATTTTCTAAGTTTTTTTTTACTCAGTTGCATTTGCCAGATTGCTTATTAGTCAGATAAAGAAAATGAACTTTTTCTTGCTGCTTTTAGTTCTCTGGATTGTTTTCGGTAAACATCAGCCTAGGTTAAAAAGGAAAAAGCTGTTAATGCCTACTTACAATTTATTTTTAAAAATCTAACAAGTTCTTGGCATGGTGGAACATGCCAATATTTCCAGAACTCAAGAGGTGGAGGCAAGAGGATTTTTATGTGTTTGAGGCCAACCTGGGCCTCAAAATGAGCACAAGGCCTGAACTGCATAGCAAGATCCTGTCTCAAAAAGAAAAAAAAAAATATCTGTTGAACTTCCTGCTATAGCAGCCACTAGAGCAAGTGCTGTGGCAGGGCAAAGCATGGAAGGTGCTAGGCTGTGCTAGTACAACCACATAAATACTTAAGGAGTCTCAATGTCATGTAGACATTAACAGATAACAAATAAATATGGATACTTGGGAATCAAATCCTAGGTGAAATACTTCCTAAAAGGCCTTAAGAACCACATTTGGAGGAGCCTTTGGGTCCTGATCCCAGTAGCTTTCCCCCAGTGAGTGGATTCTGATGACCATATTGTAGGAACTGGGTAGTATGGCTTCTTCTTCAACCCACACCTGTTACACAATCAACAGTGGGGTCAAATAGCTTGGAATGAATCTTTCCATGGTAGAACATTAAGGGACTGTCACATTGCCCACCCTGAAGAACTCTCTTCTCATTCTCAAATATAACCAAGTGCCTCAAAGAAGAGATCAGAGCCTGTGCAAATCCAGAAATGAAAGAATAACAGAAAAGCCATTGACTTGAGGTAGCAGAGTACTCCAGAATCATGGGTAAACTCGAGGAGAAAAGGTCTTTCTGCTTCTGAAAAAGATGACCTAGAAGGGCAGGCAGTACAGAACTGTGAGAGCCAGCAAGCAGAACCTGAATCATCCATTTTAAGAAGAGTTAAGCATTGTCTTAGATATGAAGCACCATGCAGTTCAGAAGATTCTCCAATAAGGCACTGAAACATAACAGTGATGATTGGCCTAATTCTTTTTCTTTTTCTTTTTCTTTTTTAGTTTTAATGAGAAATAAATAGCAATGAGACAGTTTCACAATAGGTTAGTAAGACAGTCACAATAATTAATACATTGCATTTGTTGTCTTTGTAGTATTTTTTCAAAGTACAAGATGCAGACTTGATATCTTGTATAAACACTGTTAATACAAACCTTTCTTGTCATTGAACTAAGAGAAAGTAGCTGTATATGTAGTCCAACAGTCCATAATAGTAGTGGGTTATCAGCAAAACTGGCAATATCAGAAGCTGTTGACTTGAGTCTTTACAGCTCAGCATATTAATATGGCTTTACTTTTTATACCTCACGGTTAGACTTCTCCGCTGGATAAGTAAAGCCAAGTTAAAGCAAGACCTATGTAAGAAAACATGTAACTTTTGTATCTGACACTATCAGTCAAATTCCCTTAGGATTTACCCTGAAACCAGGTACAGTTGTATATAGATCTTTTGACAGTGTCAGCCATCTTAATGAGTCACAGCCATTGTTTGACTATTTTGCTCTCTGTGAAAGCCTGAAAGAATGTTTTCTCTCTAGGTGACTTTCTTTAGGCACACTACGTTGTCAATGACTTTCCTCTGTAGCTCCATAATCTCCTTGTACAAATAATTTGGAACACCACTGAGTTATAGGATTGGCTTAATTATTGACTTAGTTACTTTTCTCTCATTGCTAAGACAAAATACCTGACACTGAACATTAAGGAAGGAAAGGTTTATTTAGCTCATTGTATAGAGGTGTTAGTCTATTATCAGTTGGCTCCACACCAGGGTGGCATGGCACAAGAGCAACAGTTGAAGGTGACAAAAGACAGCAAAATCAACAAGCACAAAGGGGAGGAAAATGTGTCTTTTCCTTCCTCAAATTGTAAGTAGGTTGCTCCTACCAAGGGCAGGTGTAGCACTCACACCATCTCCCGGACCTCTTCTTGCACAGGATGAGGGTCCTGGTAACCCTGTTGGGTCACTTTGTTAAGCTTCTAAACTTATCACATTGGCACAATGTATCAACCATCACACCTATCAAATCAGACAAGGATTCAGAAAAACAGAGGAGGGAAGGAGTGGATAATGATGCAGATTTTCAAGACTTAATGCACTTGAATGTTTGTGAGAAAATGGAAGTTTAAAAGGAGAGTGTAGGACCCAAAGTTCAAATACCCAGTACAGAAATGGTCATCCAAGATGAACACACAGTTCTCAGATGAAGAAATACTAGAAGTTTATAAATACATGGAGAAATGTTCCACATCGCTAGCCATCCATGAAATGCAAATTAAAACAACACTTACATAACATCTCACCCCAGAAAGAATGGCTGTCATAAAGAAATCAACCAACAACAAATGTTGGAGAGGCTGTGGGGAAAAAGGAGCACTTGTCCACTGCTGGTGGGAATGCACACTGGTGCAGCCATTATGAAATCAGTGTGGAGGATCCTTAAAAAACTAGGACTGGAAATCCCATTCAATCCAGCTATCCCTAGTGGGAATTTTCCCAGAAGAACTGAAAACATCATATCATAGTGATGTTTGTGCTCCTATGTTTATAGCCACACAATTTGTGATAGCCAAATCTTGGAAACAATAAAAATTTCCATTGCCTAAAGAATGGTTGAAAAAGATGTGGTCTTTTTATACAATGGAATATTACTCAGCTATAAAGAATAATAAACTCGAAGACTTCATATATACATGGATGCATCTTGGGCATATACTCATAAGTGAAATAAACCAGACCTACATGTGTAAATATTGTATAGTCTCCCTAATGTAAGAACTCAAAAGAAGAAATAAAAATGGAAAGGTATAACAGCTAAATGGAAATCAAGAACCTAAGCATTAAACAATGAAAAGACAGCAAGCAGAAAAGTTAGGAAAAGTGAAAGGGGCAAAACCACTTATAAACACAGGATGAAATAGACAATGATCCTAAGAATCTCCAACAGGTTTTTGACAATGGGGATAGCAATGTGTAGTACTAAAAACGTGCTTGGAATGCCTATCATTCCGGTCTTTTAGATGTGTGCTGCTTCTAATGTCATTTTAATTATTGCTATACTCTCTCTCTCTCAACTAAATGTTTGTTTCAAAAATAAAATAAAAAAGGCAATAAAAAAGGTGAGTGTCCATGAGGAAGAGCCACTTACCTCTGCAGTAGTTGAAGATATGAGAGGCAATCTGACTGTCAAAGTGTTGATGACAGCAATTCCATTGGTATGGACTATGACTACTGTCAGCCTGATGGGAATGCTAAGCACAATTGCAGGAGAAAGCAGTAGATGAAAATGTGGAGTTGGAAACCCAAACTTTAATGTTCCATGATATTAGCAGGAACCATAGTTGTATAGACTATGATGGGCCTTGAATAAATTCAGCAGGGCAGGTCAAGTTAGAGGACCACCAAACAGCAACTCCTTGTTTGTCTGTTGTGTGTGTCAATCAGCTGAGCCAGCCTCTGAAATTCCTTTCCAATATTCAGTCATCTTTAAGAGATTCTGAGGAGGAAGTAGATGTAGTAGTGATAGCAGTGCCTCAAAAGAGCAGTGTAATGGAAACAGCAATAGCATGGACACAGATTGTGAGAGTATACCAATCTCTAGAAACCAGGGCCACCTCTGTGATAGACTGGCTTAGATGACACCTCTGTCAGAACCTCAAGAATAGCACTAGACCCTGTGAACTTCCCCATACATGGCTGCCCCTGCCAGAGGAAGCCCCTTTATAAGTAATTCTCCTTGTAGGAAGAGCAGACGATTTAAGAATAATCTTAATCCCAGGGAAACAGATAAAGCTGCTAGTCATAATGTGAGTCTCTCACAAATCCTGATGGATTTTCTCAATACTATGGAGGTGAAGGAGGAAATAAGCCACCTTCAGAGGCAAGGCTAAGTATCAGACATGGCATGTGCCAAAGAGAGTGCCACTCAGCACACTGTAGAAGAAGAGGGGCATGATCTTAATATTTGATTGCCACAAATATTCATGCAGTATCCCGAGTTAACAGTAACTTTCACCATATATCCAAATAGGTTAATTACATATCACCCGTGCTTTTTCAACAATTCATATTTATTATCTTCTATGATACTGTCCTCTGAACACTTTTAGTTTAGCTTGAAAAATTTGTTACACAAAAAGTAAAGTGAAAACACCAGCAATCACATTAACGAGGACAAAGCCACATCTCACAAACACCATTAAGCTACAAGGTTGACTTATACTTATTCACACTCAAGGAGGGAGAAAGAGCCCAGCGGTCTGATGCAAGCAATCTAGCAGGCAACAAGAAACCAGCAGTCAGAAATATAGTGAAAAGAAAGCATACAATGGGCTTTACCTAAACATCCTTCCACAGAATTACTTTAAATTCCAATCGAGATAGCTCTGGCATGTACACTGACGGGTATTTTGAAGGGTGGGCTCATGGGAATACTACTGATCTCCTATTCACAATGTACCAGCCTTCCACACTACATGGCTTTGACACAACCATAGAAAATTTACTTACTGAGTTTCAGGCTGATTTAAATTTCACTAGCAATTTTACTGAAATTCAAGCTAACCTAGAGCCAAAAGCAAAAACTAACATGCTGATTTCCTTTATATATTGAACAGAAACCCAGATAAATTTTAGATTTGCCGCAGTGCTCAATATATTATATTCCACAAAGCCAAACAAATTATCTTCTAAATTATTTCACATAAAGAAGTCTGCTCACATATAGCTTACTTTACTGAAAAGTAGTAAGGCATTTTTCCCCTTCAGATTTAAATCAGTAAATAATTACTGAATATCACTGATGTGCAGAGAACTTCCTTAACTGGAATTAAGTTGAGGTTAGGAAATATTTATGGTTTCTTTTGTATCTTTTAAACACTGTCATGGGCTTTAGTGTTAGTAATTTTTCAAAACATTACTTGTCTCATGTTATGGCTTGGATATGGTTTTGCTGGGATCTCCAAAACTTCATATGGTGAAGTCTGTCCCCAGGTGAGCAATGTTGAAAGTAGTGAAATTTTGGCCTATTGTACATACTTAGGTCAGCAGGGAACACATCCTCAGCAAGAATTAATGTTGCTGTTGTGAAATTCTTGTTTGTTCAAGTGAGGTTAGACTGATAAAAGAGCAGGCCTGCCTCTTGGATCACTTCGGCTTGTTGTCTCATGGTGAGATCTCTTTGCATACTTTCATGTGACCCATCCACCACATTGTGACACAGTCAGGAAGGCCCTCACCAAAGGCTAAAAAAAAGATAGGGCGGGCCAATTTTGGGCTTTCATTCACTTAAACTATGAGCTAAATGAAGCTCTTCTCTTCATAAAGCATCCAGCCTTAGGCATGGGTTATAACAACACAAGATAGACTAATTATACATCTTTCCAAAAAAAAAAAGAAAATACGCTCCATATAAATGATCAAATTAAAATCAGTGCTGCCATTCACTTTCTCCTAAAGGATGGTGATAAAATTTTCCCTTTGGGGAAAAAAAATGTGCTCTTCGTATCCTAAACTACTCATTCATATCATTTTCTAATAGGTAAATTTCTGATTTTTGAATATGTGACAATACCAGAATCATAAGTAAACCTAATAATAGTATTCTGCTAACTATTTCCCTCAGAAATTTAGTTAAAAGGCTCCAGGA
>PVKN010038123.1:0-11118 GCA_004027915.1 Capromys pilorides
TCTTGAGGTTGAGGCAGGAGGATTGCTATAAGTCAGCTTTATCAAGATATCATTATCGTTGTGTTCTCTCTCTCTCTCTCTCTCTCTCTCTCTCTCTCTCTCTCTCTCTCTTTCTCTCCTCCGTCCCTCCCTCCTTCCGTGTGTGTGTGTGTGTGTGTGTGTGTGTGTGATTATGGATATTCCAGAGATTCAACCCAGAGCTCTTGCTGCACCTCTAGCCTTTTTTATTTCCTGAGACAAAGTCTAAGTTGCTGAGTTGCCCAGAATGGATTGTTCTTACTTCAGCCTCCCAGAGTGCTGAGATTTTAGTAACTTAGGAAAGACCAATCTATTTTTTTGTTCTTTTTGTTAAGATCTTAATATCAATTGTAATTTTGTTCTTTGACAAAACAACCCTACAGATTAATATCATTCACAAACCTAAATTCTTACCAACCTATTATCAAATTGAACCCAGTAGAACATAAATTGAAAAAATGGAGTTTGTATATGGAATACAATCTTCGCTCAATATTTGAAAGTGAGCCAACCTAATGCACTCTATCTACACTCTAAAAATGATGCACTCATCACAATAGATGTAGAAAGAGCATTCGAAGTTCAGGACCTATTTTCATCAAGATAAGAATGGTAGGGAATGTACCCAATTAGATAAAGGGCATTCATGAAATGCTTCAGGTAATATTACACTTAAAAATTGAGAGGCTAAATACTTTCCTCTTAACTTCAGGGGAAATGATGTCAGTTCTTATTGCTTCTTTGCTTCTGTTCAATATTGAACTAGAGAGCTTACTCTGTGCAAAACCTAATGAACGCATACCTACTGCAAGAAAAAGAAAACTGTGACAGGTGTAGCACATTTAATTATCTGTGTAGAAAAACTTCAAATGTATAAAAAGCTATTAGAAATAATAAGTGAGTTGCAGGATAGGAAATTAAGAGGCAATTGAACTTATATGGTGTTATTTTATATAGTGTTATGTCAGTGAACTTTCCCATCACAGGGACAAAATGCCCAATGTCTGTAGCTTAAAGAAGGAGAGACTTACTTTCGTTCACAGTTTCAGTGGGTTCTTTCCATGGTCAGCTCTAAGGCAGAAATCACATAGCAGAAGAGAATGGCTGAGGAAAGTTGTTCACATCATCATGGTAACTAGGAAAGACGAAGAGAAGGGAGGGGCCAGGAGGAGTATACATGCTTCCACTCCACAGCCACAGTGACTTCCTACTGACTGGGATCCAACTCTGAATGTGAGACTTTTGAGGGACATTGTTGATCTAAACGATTGCAATCTGTTCCTGGCATTCAAAAGACTAACGTTCATTTCGTTATGCAAAATGTTTTTAGCCTATATTTAAGAGTCACCAATTCCAATTCTACCATTGTTGGAAAGTCCAAGTTTGAGATCTCCTTTGAGACTCAAGAAAAACTCTTAGCTGTGAGCTCCTGTAAAAATGAAGAGGAAACTTAACTACTTACAGTATGCAATGGCAAAGGGTAAACAAGCCCATTCAAAAGGGGAACAATAGGGGAATAGGCAAAAATCAGAACAAAGCAAGATGAAAATTTGCCTGGGCAAACATTAAATGCTATAGCTCCAGCTTTGTCATCCAGGTTGCACAATGGTAAAATATGACTTCTAGAGTGTTTGGATTGCCCCACCCCTAAGGTTTCACTGGTTGCATCATGTATTGCCTTAGCCACTGTCTTTCGCACTGAGACATAATGTCTGATGCTCATAATTTGAAGAAGAAAAGACTTATTTTGGTTCACAGCTTTTAAAAGTCCATGGTTGGCAGGCTCAAATGCATAAAGTGCAAGGTGGAAGAATTTGCCAAGGGAAAATGGTGCTTTCTTACATGGTGGTGGACAAGAAGCAGAGAGAAACAGTAGGAACAAAGGAAGGAGCTATGCCTTTGCAGGTGCTGCCACGTGCCCCACTCCTTTTGACTAGGCTCCACCTTCCAGCAGTATACTACACTACATTCTTATTGTATTTCAGTGATCCAAACACCCTTTAAATACATGAGACTTTCTGGATCATTTTACAGCTTCTCCGTTGGGCTGGGTCTTCCGGAACAACTGCAGATGCAGTCCTTGTTTCCATCTCAAGCTTCTTGAGCATGGTTTTTACTATCTACACATCTATCAACATTCTGGTATTCTCAGTTCTGACTAGAACCACCATAAGGCTCTATTTATAGTACTCTAGAGTGTCTTTACCCTACATGTCTAAACTTTCCCAGTAAACCAGTTTCGAACACTACAAACAACATGGTTGGGTGGCACCATAGCAATGACTTACTTGTGGCACCAGTTTCCTGTATCAGCCAGTTTCCTGTTTCTGGGACAAGATACCCTTCATTTACAATTTAAAGGAGAGGTTTATTTTGGCTCACAGTTTGGTGGATTCAGTCCTCAGTAGACCAGTCACAAGGTAGAAATATCTTGGCAGATTAGCATGAGAGAAAGCAGCTCTTTAGATCATGCTGTCCAAGAACCAGAGAGAAGGAAATATCTGAAATTGAGAATGCACCACTCCAAGTCACGCCCTCCATGATGTGTCCCTTCCCACCAGTGCTCACCTCAGAAACTGAGACTTTCGGGGGACATTTGAGCTCTAAATCACACAAAGTGGCAACAATAATAAGAAATCAAAATAACACAAAATGGAATTGTATTAGCATTCTTGGGATGCTGTTAACAAAGGACTAAAATCGAGTACTCTTTAAAACAACACACATTTATTCTGTCATATTTTTGGAGACTAGATGACTGAAATCAAAGAGGGAGCAAGGCTATGTTTACTCTGAAGTCTGTATGAAAGAGTCCTTCCTTGCCTTTTCTAGCTGTTGGCATCCACTGGCTTGTGGCAGTAAGACTCTAATTTCTGTCTCTGTGTTCATAAAGGATCTGTATCTTTTATGTCTGTATCTCAAAATGATGTCCTCTCTGTCTTTATTTTTTTTCTCTCTACCTTGTTTTTTTTTGGGGATTGCACCCTATCATTTTTTTTTTTTTTATTTTTTTAAATTTGAAATAGTGTCTTTCTAAGTTTTCTGGGCTAACCTTTAACTTGCGGTCCTCATACCTCAGCCTCCCAGGGTGCTGGAGTTGCAGGCGTGTGCTACTGCTCTTGCTGTCTCTTCTTCTTATAAGAATGTTAGTCAGGTAGATTGAGGACTTACCATATTCCATTAGGACCACATTGTCATCTAGCTAATTACGTATGCAACAACAACACTAGGGCACAAGTTCCCATTCGAACATTCTGGAGTTTAGGACTTGTGACAGGTAACTGGTAGTATGAACATAAGAAACATCCAACTCAATTGCATCAACATAGCTCTGAGTATGGAACACGTGCACTAGGAAGGATTATCACCAAAATGATAGAAATAGTATAAAATGGCATAAATGAAGAGGAAAGGTTTGCTTTTGTTTCTTTGAAGGAGCTCCAGTCTTTGCCATGTTTTGGATGTCATCTCTTGGCTTTCAGCTGAGACCTTTCAGCCTTTTCACACAGAGTTGCCCAGCACAGCAGCGTGGGCTCCAGGTCTTTGACTAGGTCCTTCAGATCTCCAGAATACAGGCGGACCTTTTCCCTTCCTCCATTCTTGATGCTTTGGGGAGCCATTGTAAGCTAATCTTGTAAATTCTAATGTATTTGTATATCTTGCATTAAATCTGTCACTCTGGTAAGCACTGATTGATACTTTATTGGAGGGCATAACTCAATATGTGACATGATAGCATAAAACATATTTTGGAACCAATCCAACAGCATATGTATATGATTTGTATGTAATATTTATAAAATTAAACTAAAAAAATTGAAATCTAAAACAAGGAGCATTGTCTTGGTTCAGAAGATTCAATGTTATTAAGATGTCAGTTTATCCAAAATGATTTATAGATAACCCCTCATCAAAATCTAAGCAAACCAGAAGAGCCAAAATAATTCTAAATCAGGTAAAAACTGGAGGATTCCTATTACTTGATTGTAAATCTCATTGTAAAGTGAAAGACAGTGATATTAGCAAAAGAATTCAATGTAACAAAATACACAATCCATTAAGTGAAGTAATTTAATGGAGAAAGAATAATCTTTTTATCAAATAATAAAACAATTTGACACATAAATGCAAAAATAAGAACCTTACCCTGTAATTTCTGGGGAAAATATAGGAGAATAACTTTATCATGTTGAGTTAGCCAATGATTTATTTTCTTTTCAGTTTTTAAAGACAGGGCCTCACAATGTAGTTCAAGCTGGTCTTGAACTCTGCATGTAACACAGACTGTCCTCAGACTCATGCAATCCTCCTGCCTCAGCCTACTGAGTCCTGGGATTACAGGTGTGTCTACTATGACCAGCCACAGAGCAATTTCCTGAGCCTCAAAAGCGTATCCCTTAGTAAGAATAAGATTAATAAAGCAGACTATATTAATCTGAAAATTCTCAGTTGGGTGTGGTGGCACATGACTACAATTCCTGCATGTGGGATGCTGAGGCAGAAAGATCATAATAAGTTCAAGGCCAGCCTAGGCTGCCTACTGGGTTCAAAGCCAGCTTGAAGTCCATAGCGAGACCCTGTCTCAAAAAAAGGGAAAAAGCAAAATGAAATTTAAAAATCTTCTCTTTGAAGTCATTATTAAAAATTCCAAGGATAAGATACTGCTGGGATGAAGCACATATATGGTGAATGTTTTACATGTAGTACATATAAAAAACGTTCACTACTAAGTACCAAACAATTCAGAGAAAACTGAGCAAATGATCTGGATATTTCACCAGAGGTGCAATACTAATGGCCAGAAAACACTTAAAAATGTATAACCTTGGGCCGGCGAGATGGTTCAGTGGTCTAAAGCGCCTGCTTAGGAAAGCTCAGGCAACTGCAGGGACTGCGGTTCGATCCCCGGCACCATATGCTGAGCAGCCCTACCACCAGGGCAGGCTGAGCCAGCCACAAAATAAATAAAATAAAGAAACAAACAAAAACACAACAAGCAAACAAATAAATAAATAAAATTAAAAAAAAATGTATAACCTTGGTAGTCATGAGGGAGAGGAAACTTGAAACCAAAATGAATTGTCTCTCTAACACCTACTAAAATGAAAAAAAAAAAAAAAAACCCAGAAAAATCCTGACAGCACTAAGTACTTACAAGAGCAAAGTGTGCTAGTCACCTTTGTGTTACCAAAATAAAATGCTCCATCCAAGGTCACAGATGAAGTAAAGACAGGCTGACTTTGACTAATGTTTCAGAGGTTCAAGTTTAGGACTAAGTGGCCCATTGGTCTGGGCCCTTGATGAGGGCAGTACTGCAGGGGAGGAGGCAGAAATGACAATGGGCATGGTCCTTAAATATCTTTCAAAGACAAATCCCTGTGTGACCTAAGATGCTCTCCTAGGGTCACCCTTTGAAAAGGTCCACAGCATCTCCCAATTCTACCACTCTGTGGGCCAAATCTGTACTCATGGACCTGAGGTGGACATCCACTCAAGTCAGGGCAGGGAGCATCTCTGATTCATATGTTTCTGGGTGGGAATATGAAACGGCACCACCACCTTGCAGAGCTTGGCCTTGTTAGGGTAGACATGGGCCTTATCTAATCTGATGGAGAAAGGTCCTTTGCAGTAGTTTGTTTTCTGGGAAAGAAAAGTGTGGGAATTTCTTAATCAGCAGTTATCTACGAGTACAGTGCTTAGGCAAAATTCAACATGTTAACACTTTTAGTCTTCCTCAAAATCCAGGTTTACACAACTGAGAAGAGTGTGTTTGGCCAGGTGCAGCATACATCTGTAGTCCCAGAATTCTGATAGGCTGATGGAAGAAGATACTATATAAAGTTGGAGCCCTGCCTTGGCCGCTCTGTGACTAAGCCAGACCCTGTCTGAAAATAGAAAATAAAAAAGGTTGGGGATCAGCTGGCTGGACTTCCAGGTGGGTCTGACAAGCAAGGAAGGCTCCAGAGCTCAGGTCCCCTCCACCTCTGCCCTTCATGGTGAGTATGGAAAATGAGTTGCAACACTCTGTGCTGTTGCCTGGGGACTATGGTGCCCCCTAACAACCTGATAACCAACAGACCAGGAGTGGGAGAAAGCACAAGAGGCAAAGAACTTGCACCCAGATCAGAGCTGAAATACATTCATAGAGATGATGAAGTTTGAAAAGTCTGATCACTGGATATCATGGAGTCTGGCAAGATGGTTTCACCCCAGAGCATGCCAAAAAAGATGCAGATGATGGCACTAATGCTGAAGGATTTGTGGTGACAAATGGTACATGAGCCAAGAGATATGGCAGTTTGCCTTCAGATATGAACTACAATTCTAGATGATGCTAAAATTCACTGAAACCAAGTCAAGAAAGCCACTGTGAATGCAGCTGGTGTGTGATTGGCAACATTTTCACTTTTCACTTCTCTCCTATTCTCTTTTTATCTTACTGGTGCATCTTAAATATACATAGTCCTAACATTTGCCAGAGAGAGGTTGTACCTGTACATGATGCAATTTGCTCCTTCTTTCCCACTGTTCTCTTTCTTCAATTTCTCTTCCCCCACAAAAGTTTGTTTACATATTTTCCTCCTTTGCTTTGGTCTCTTGTCCGTTATTTCCTTTCTCCCTCCCTCTCCCTTGTTCCCATTCTTATTTGAATGTTTTTTCTCCCAATTTCCAATGTTTATTATACACTTTTTCCTTATTTACATCAGTTTCTCAAACCAGAGAAACCATGCAAAATTTAAACATATATTTCTGATTTATTGCAAGTAAAGTGTATTGTCTCTAGGTGCACCCATTTAGCTAGAAATGTCACAAACATACCGTTCTTTAGGGTACAGTAATACTCCAATTGTTATGAGTTGTATCTAGTTGTCTCCCCAAAGTTTCATGCAGTCACTGGGGTATGGTTCTAGAGTTTGTGATTAATTCATGATCCAAAGCTGGGATTATGGGTATCAGTATTTCTGGGAGTACAAGTGTGAGTGCTGCAACCAGTCTGAAGCTGATAGCACAAAGGCAATATTAACAAAGGAAAGAGGCTTGCCTCTGCCACTGCTGCTGCTGCTCCTCTCTTTTGCTGTGGTGCTTGGGTGTTTTCTACTGTCATGAACTGCTGCCCTCTGCCATGCACCACTCTGCCTTGGAGTCAGCTGAGTATGGACTAAAACCTTCACAGACTGTGAGCTAAATAAACCTTTCCTTCCTTAATTTTGAGTGTTGGGTATTTTTGTCCCAGCAACTAGAGAAAAGTAACTGAGACACCATTGTATAAAAAAGTCTCTAGCCAGGGAACATCTACCTGCTCACTGCAACCAGAACCTGCCCAGCAAGACCCCAGGTCCAGTGTGAGTGTGAGATCTTCAGCTTGCTTGGCACGTCCATGCCTTGGAAACTGCCACAGCCAGAACCCAGGCCAGGCTTGTGGGTGGGAACTTCTACCAGTTCACCATGAACAGAACCCTTCCCAGAAATACCCCAGGCTCTGCATGTGTGGGAACTGGAACTTCCTCCATCAGTGGGGCCACTTGTGGAACACTGCAGCAAAACACCCTGAAGAGAGGCTGGGGGTCAGACCCACCCAGCTAATCCAGGAGCTGAACATCTTGCCAGAGGGGTATGGTGGGTTCACTTCCATGGACTGCACCAGGAAGAAGCTGAGCACAGTAGCCAGATCCAAGCCAGGCACATCTGGATGAGTTCAATTTGGTAGATCCTGAGCTTGCATCCTGAGACACTTTGCTAGACCCAGATCAATGAGAGAATGCTCTCTCTTTCTCTCTTGATCAAGAGAGGGGTCAACAGGTAATTGAGGTGAACTAGTTTGCTTGGACAACCTTAGGTACATTAAAGGGAGATGATCAGATACAGTTTAGGGGAACTAACCTAAATACAAGTTTCCAACTTAATATCTGCTTAGCTACACAGACATAATGTTTGCTCTTACTGTCTCAAATACAAACCCACTACCTACAAAAGTTTGTCAACTACTAATTATCACTGCCCATTATTAGTGTTCCTAACTATAGTTCTATAAATTCAAAACTATAACTGTCTTAAACATATAATCTCTCCTGGGTATGAATTTCAGTAGGTGCTAAGTACATAACTGCACAAAAGCACTACACCAAAGGTCAGAAGACAATGCTATACAAAATGATAAAGTAAAGAACAGAATACAATCTCAGGCCCTGAGCTGACCCAGACCAAGTACAGCAGACACTAGCATAGAAGAAAATAGGAATCACACAGCTGAAATCTCTGAATTAATAGCATCTGAAGTAAAGAAACAACTGAAATAAAGAAAGATGAAGAGGAAATCAGATCAGAAATAAACTCTGAAGCAAAAAAATAAAGGATAATTATAGTGAAAGAATAACTGCTTCTAAAGAAGACACTGATAAAAAATGAGAGGAGATTAGAAAAATGGTGGAATCCTTGAGTGAGCAATATACGAAAGAAATAGATTGCATGAAGCATACCAAAAGAGATACACAGGAAATTTAAAATCTCAATGACAAACTGGCAAAACCGTTTGAATGAAAGAGAAGATAGAGTTTCAGATCTTGGAGACACTATTGCAGCTAGTGAAAAGACCAGAAAGGATCTCTTAAAAACAATTTGAATGCAGGAAAACATAATTCAGTATCTACAAGATGATACAAAGATGAACAATGTGAGACCAATAAGCATCAGTGAGAAAGAAGGAGTTAATACAAATAATACAAAAAAATATGGGCAGAAGTAATAACAGAAAACTTCTCAAATATAAGGAAACACTCTGGCATTCACATAACTGAAGCATATGGAGATCCAAATAACATGGACCTAGTTAAAAACACACCCACACATGTAAGTCATGATCCCAGGAATCAAGCACAAGAATAATATACTAAAAGCCTCTAAAGAAAAGAAACAGATCACATTTAAAGGAAAACCCAACAGAATAACAGCTGATTTCTCTTCACAAACCATGAAATCAAGAAGAGAATGGAGCAGAGTACTTCAAGTCCTCGTGGAATTTGTGAAAACAAATTCCAAGCCAGACTGCTGTACCCTGCAAAACTATTACTCAAGTTTGAGGTACAGGTGAAATATTTCCATGACAAAGAACAGCTAAAGAATTTCGTGATTAAAAAGCCAACCCAACACAGAATACTAAAAGATATTCTAGAGAAGGACCAAAATGACCACAATTCCAGGAATGAGAATGGAAAGAACCCACTAAATAGGGCAAACAATTAAACACAGGAGAAAAAGAGGTAAACAATAGCAGGTAAATAATATGTCAATCATAAGTCAATACATCTTAATTATAACCATCAATGTAAATGGACTCAAATCACCAACTAAAAGAAATAGGCTGGCACAATGGATTATGAGGCGAAATCCAACAATATGCGGTATACAAGAAACACACTTAATTCATAAAGAAATTCATAGGCTGAAAGTCAAAGGATGAAAAACAATACTGCATGCCTTAGCACCTCCAAAAGAAGAAGAGACAGCAATCCTGTTTACAGATAGTCTCAACTTCAAACCAAGGTTGATCAAACCAAATAAAGGTGACTACATACTGGTTAGGGGAAAAATTCAAAAGGAAGAGGTAGCACTTACAAATATGTATGCACCCAACACAGGAGCACTCAGGTATATAAGATAAATCTTAATGGACATAAAAAGTCTAATATCCAATACAACAACTTTAGCAGGAGACCTTTGCACCCTCTTATCCTAAAAAGATAGGTCAAGCAGACAAAAATTAGCAAAGAAGTGGCAGAACTTGGAACAAATGGACTTATGCAGAGTGTTCCACCCAAACATTTCTGAATACACATTTTTTTCAGCCTCACATGGGACATTTTCTAAAATAGACTACAGACTGGTCCACAGGTCATGCTTAAGTATACGCAAGAAAATGGATATTGACCCATGCATATTATCTGACCACAGTGCAGTGAAACTGGAAACAAATGACAAAAGAAACCACAACAGCCCCATAAAGATGTGGAAATTAAACAGCAATAATGGGTTACAGATGAAATTAAACATGAGATTAAATAATATCTACAACTGAATGAGCACAACTTATCAGAATTTATGGGAGGCAATGAAAGCAGTTCTTAGAAGGAAATTTATAGCTCTGAAGTCACACATTAGGAAAACAACTGAAAAAAATAAATACACTAATGCTGCAAATCAAACGTCTAGAAAAGGAAGAGCGAACCAAATACAAAACCCAAAGATGGAAGGAAATTATAAAGATTAGAGCAGAAATTAATTCAATTGAGATGAAGAAAACAATACAAAGAATTAATGAATAAAAAAATCTGGCTAATTGAAAGGTTAAATAAAATTGATAAGACCCAAGTAACCTCATTAGAAAGAGGAAAGAAAATACTCAAATTGAAACAATAAGGAATGAAAAGGGTGAAATTATCACAGACCCAGTGGAGATTCAGAAGGTCATTAATAGCTACTTCAGGAATCTTTACTATCACAGAATTGAAGACACATAAGAGATGGACAGATTCCTAGAAAAGTATGTTACCAAACTGAACCAAGAAGATATAAAAACTCTCAATCACCCAATGACGTTCAATGAAGTACAAAATGTAGTAAAAAGTTACCTACAAAGAAAGGTCCAGGTCCTGATAGATTCACAGCTGAATTCTACAAGAAATTTACAGAAGATATAGTCCCAAGACACCTAGAACTCTTCAATGAAATTGAAAAAGAAACAGTTCTCCCAAAATCATTCCTGGAGGCAACTATTATACTGATACCAAAACCAGAGAAAGACACAACTAAAAAAGAGAACTACAGGCCAATCTCCCTCATGAACATAGATGCCAAAACCCTCAGTGAAATCATAGCAAACAGAAACTAGCAAATCATCAAGAAGATTATACGCCATGACCAGGTAGGACTCATTCCAAGGATGTAAGAATGGTTCAACATACACAAATCTATAAATGTGATATACACTATGTCAATAGAACCAAATCCGAAAACTACATGATCACCTGAATTGATGCAGAAGAGATTTTGACAAAGTTCAACACTTATTCATATTCAAAGTCCTACAGAAAATTGGAATAAATG
>PVKN010038124.1:0-11118 GCA_004027915.1 Capromys pilorides
ATATACTCTGTCTTCAAATTCATCAGGGGATTCTGTTAATGTAAAAGCTGGACAAGTCCCCAGACTATCTTATATTGATCAGTTTAATGCATTTATCATTCATTAACTTATTCTTTCTGGTATGATATGTGCTTGTTCCTTCAGTTTGCTTTTAGTAATAACAAATGGAATGACCTACTGACAAAGCATCCTTTTAATTTTGTGAGGATGAAGTTAGATAAAAATCAGAATTTTTTTATGTATGTGTATGATTTTATTCTATTTTTATCTTTTGATAAAGTTTTATAGTAAAAATAGCATAGACTTAGAATTAAATGAGAGAGTTTATATCTGAGTGTTCTGTGAAATGATCTCAACTTTTTGTGTAGTTTAAAAAGTTAGTCTCATATAGTTTGTAGCTTTCAAATCAATCACGCAGTTGTGATCTTTGCCAGATCAACATTTCTAGGAAGGGCACAAGGCATTAGTGCTCAAACTCTGGTTGGTATTTTCCAAGGTATATATGTCCTGCTGTGGAGTGTATGACTTTTGGAAGACCAGGAACTTGTCTTCTTTTATTCAATCTTTCCAACCAGTGTGGCATCACTACTGGAATTAATCCAGGTGGTGTTCTGTGGGATTCCAGCTGGTTCAGATTCTGTTATAACAGGATTGGCAATGGACTGGGTGAATAATATTGTTTGTTCCACTTGAATTAAAGATGATTTTGACTTCATTTCCTGACTAAGATAGACAGAACTGACTCTCAAAATTAGTGGCTACATGGGCCTTCCTGAGTCTATTGTACTCTAGCAACTAGTGGCATTGTGGCTGCAGTCAGGACTATGATGTGGGTGAGCTTAGGGTTGCCAGGGTCATTCTTCAGGATGTATTTCAGAGGCTGTGCCATGTGCCAAATGGGTCCATTGGAATTAGAGTCCAGGTCAGTGATCCTGGAGTGCAGCCAGGACAGAGGGGGGCTCTGGGAAACTGACCTTGCACAGGACTCCAATTGTTGCCTGACCCACACTGCGCTGCTCGTGCCTTTGGTGGCCTTGCTGTCTGCTTATTCTGTGGATTTCTTAGAGATAAATGTTGGAATCTGCACCTGCAGTTACACATTTCTCTTTTTGTCTCCTTTGATTAACATGTTTTGAGGGTAGGTGCATCTGCTTCATGCTTTGTATTAGTCCTTGAAATAAAAGGTTTCATTTCATTATTTATTTATTTGCTTGTTCCCTTACTTTTTGGGGACAGGGTCTCACCACGTGCTGTGTAGTTCGGGAGGCTGGCTCTGAACTCACTGTACAGCCCAGACTAGCCTCAAGCTCAAACTTCTTCTCCGGCTTCAGCCTCCCCAGTGCTAGGGTTGCAGACATATGCCACCACGTCCAACTCATTATTTAATGTAACTTTTACTCTTGGAAAAATTTCTCTCACCAAATTTCCCTTCACCTATATTCACATTATTGACTGATTGATTGATTGATTGTCTTTTAAAGACAGTGTTACACTATGCAGTTCAGCTTGGCCTTGAACTCCGTTGGCCTCAAACTCGTGGTGATCCTTCTCCTTCAGCCTCCTAAATTCTGGAAGTACAGGTGTGTGCCATGACACCTGGCTTCAACTTTTTTAAAAAGAGCATTATATTTTTTCATCATTCTATTTTAAATTACACAATGTTTGTATATTTAGAATGTATTTCTCTATATGCACAGTATGATTATATTTTGCTTTTTGAGAATCAACGGGACAGTACTCACTTTCCATTTGTATGTTTGGCCCATCCCTCTACGTTTTCCAATTGTAGATTTGCTTGGACTTAAATCTGCCAACTTACGGTTTTCTATTTGCCCAATCTGAACTTTATTCCATTTTTCTTTTTCCCTTCTTCTTTGGATTTTGGAATTTTTAAAAAATGATTCTATAATAATCTCTACTGTTGACTTTCTATTTATACTTCTCAAACATTTTGTGCTTGCTCTTTAAGAAATAGTGGCTGCTGAAGAGTTTGTGCAGTTCATGTTTAACTTATATGTAACAATTTACTTTAAAATAATATTGTGCCTCTTCATGGATGTAAGAACTTTAGCATTGTTACAGTTCTCCCCACATTTTCTGCTGCCTGGCTTTCCCTCTTACTTCAAAGAAGTTTACATATTCTTCAAGGCAATGTTAATATTTTCAGCGAAGACAGCTATTTTTTTTTTTTTTTGAGACAGGGTCTCACTATGCATTTTGACTTGGTCTTGAACTCATCAGGTAGTGTAGCCCAGGCTGGCCTCAAACTCACAGTGACCCTGCTGCCTCAGCCTCCCAAATGTTGGGATTACCAGTGTGCACCACTGTACCCACCACACCAGGCAAAAGAAAAAAAATTCCTTTGGGCTTACCCCTCATTCTTAATTTATATTATTTTTCAATTTTTATTGTATGGATCCATATTTCTACTTGGTAGTGTGTTCTTCTATATGAATAATTTTTTTCAGTATTTCTTGTAGAACTGATCTTTTAGTAGGGAATTTCCTCGTGTGTCACTTATTAACAAATATGTTTTTCTTTTATCTTGAAAGATGTCCCTTTTTGCTTTAGAATTCAGCATTCTGATCCAGGCCCACCCATGAGACATTCTCACATGCCTGTGCCTTGGTAGGGGCTGGCTTGACCTTGCAGCTCACTCTCAGTCCTCTGGGGTTACAGCCTCTCTCTCTCTCTCTCTCTCTCTCTCTCTCTCTCTCTCTCTCTCTCTCTCTCTGTGTCCCTCTCTTCCTGCCTCACCCCCCCTCACTCTCTGTGATGGTTCTTGAATTTAGTGTTTCACAGTGTGTCTTAGTCTTCCTTCTGAAACTGCCATTCTCTGCTACATGATCTTGGTCAAGATGATTTCCCTCTGAACTTTTATCTAAAAAATACGTGTTATTCCTTAGATTTGTAAGGAGTAAGGACTGTGATATCCTGTTCTCCCATGCAACATAAAGTGTAATTAAATTATTACATTTCTTTGGCAGTAGCAAGGACTGAACCCAGGACCTTGAGCAACATCCATGTCATTTTAAAAACATTTTCAGACAGGTCTTCCTGAGTTCCTCAATTGCCCAGGCTGGCGGAAACTTGCCATCCTGCCTCAGCCTCCCAGCATATTAGGATTATAGGTATGTGAGCTTCTTACTACTTGTAAGTTGCTTCAATTTCTCATTAATCATCCATTTCTTATTAAGTATGAATACTATCACTTAATTTTTTCACTCTTAATGTATTTTATATTTTATTATTTATAAGATAATTGTTTTTATTTCATGTTTAAAACATTTAGAGTTCAAAATAAATGTTTATGTAGAACTTGTTATTGAAAAATAATCTCGAGTGTAACATTTTCCTAGTAGGATCCATGTAAGAAGAATTTGTGGCTCATAGAGAGCTGTTCTTTCATATATATAATGAAGAATTTGATTAACATTATGCTTATCTTAGAAAACTTTTCACGTACACTTTCCAACTCTCAGAATCATGCAACGTGAATATTCACTGTTAGTTGGATATTGTAACAAATAATCTTTGTAATTATTTGTTCAACTCTTCTTCCCTTGTTCTCTCCTTCCATTTTACTTTCTTTTCTCCCTTTTGTTCTCTCTCTCTTGTTCTCTCTCACACACACCTATTCACCAAGAAAATGATTATAGATGATGTCCATAATTTCAAAGAACATCATAGCTATCTATCCATCCGTGGATCCATCCATCTGTCTATCCATTCATCCATCCAGCCCATCCATCCAGCCCATCCATCCATCCATCTATCCATTGATCTATCGACCCACACGTCTATATCTAGCAAAAATGGTTTTATGTTGTTCACTTGTCAAGCACTAATAGGTACGTGTTCACGTAGGCAGCTAACTCTAACTTCAAAAAAAAGAAAACATATTCATTTAAATCAACTATTTTATAGTTGACATAATTTTCATGCTTACAGATCTTAAACTTTTTGAGCTTAAATAAATTTACAGAGAAAATTATATAGACAAATTTACACAATGATACGTCAGCTAATAAATAAGCCATTTTCTTTAGAACATTTATGTCTTTTCAGTTCTAATTTCTCTACCTAAATTTTGTTTATTCATTGAATAATAACCCAGAATTTCTTTGTAGGCAAATTTGAATATCTCTTCTCAAATTCATTCTACTTGCTTTACCTCTTTCTGGACTTCTGGTGTTGCCTTTAGTAGTGGAGGATTATTCATTTTTTAAAAGCATTCCCTTTGTGGGACTTTTATTACCTTATAACACCTCAGGTTTTTACAGTCTTACCAAGGTCTGTTGTATTCCTATCACCTCTTTTCTTTGTACTAACTTGGATCTCTTCCAAAGGAAGGGTCTTTTTTTATTGTGTTTCTTTTATGTTCTACCACTTTCTTACCCACTTTTATGTCTTCAGTTAGTCTGAGCTAGCTTGCGAAGTGTGACTCTTCTGGTCTTCTAGGTCCATGCTGAGCAGTCACCAGACATGTGCGCCTTTGTCCATCTATCCTATTCTTATTTCTGGTTCTCTTTCCTTCATTAGAATCTATGGTGTAGATTTATATTATTCTTATGACTTATATCGTTTTTATGTGTTTTTATTGTTATACTGTTAAACTAATAAAAATACCTTTAAAATAGCTCATTGTTTTTTTTTTTACTGAATTCTGTTTCCCATAACATATATTGAATTTTATGCTCGTAATCCTGTTTTTATGTTATAGATTTAACTCTTTAGAATATCTTAAAAATCTATCTGATAAGGAATTCTCACTGCGGATTAACAGTGGACTCTTGCTGATGCTTGTTTATGCTTCCTCTTATATTCACAAATTTTAAAATTAATAATAAAAATCGCTAAACTGATCGAGCTTATTCTACCGTTCAGACACTTAGTATTAAAATCTGTTTAGGTAAACATTTATTTGTTTTTTAAACCTGTTTTATGGATGATGAAATTGAGTTGCATAAATGTTAACAAGTGCATCTAAACTGGATCAGTATGTAGTGGAGCTAGGATCTAAATCCCGACCGAGCGGCCTTGGAGCAGTGGTGGCTAACCCAGGCTGCGTGGCTCTGCAAGGCCTGCTATCATAAACCGGGAGCCTTCCATGCTTTTTCATCACTGGACTTGATTATCAGAGAGATTTTCTTTCCAGCTTTATTAAAATATGACTGGAAAAAATTGTGCATACTTATAGTATACAGTATGATTATTATTACACAAAGACATAGAAAATTGATCCCCCATAAGCAAGGTAATGAACATATCCATCACCTCATAAAGTTACCCTTTTTTAAAAAAATCATTTTAATGAGAAAAGAAGATAAAATAGCAATGAAACAATTTCAAAACAGATTTGTAGGACAGTTACAATAATTGCTACATTGCATATTGTTGTCTTTGTAGTAGTTATTCATTGGACAAGATACATACATGCTATCTTGTCTAAGCAGTATTAGTACAAACCTTTCTTCTCAATTGAACTAAGAGAAAGTAGCTGTATATAGATCCTAACTATCTTGTATATACATGTATTTTTTTCATAACAAAACGGTCTTATTTATATCCTCCTTTTCTATTTTGTTTTGTCAGAGACAGGTGTTCCCTTTTTCTCCCAAAGCAATTTAAATTCCTGGAGTTGCCAATTTGTAGTATATAATACAGTGTTATTAATTACAGTCATTATGCTGTTTAATAGTTCTCCAGAATGTATTTATTATGAATAATTGAAACTTTATAACTTTGTACCAGATCTCTGTTTTCCTCATCCTGAAGCCTCTCTCCCCACCAGCCATCATTATTCTTTCTATTTCAGAATTTGATTATCTATTAATTTTTAATTTTTAATTTTTTTTATGGCTGGCTCAGCCTGCCCTGGGGCTAGGGCTGGCGCAGAATGTGGTGCCGGGGATTGAACTACAGTCCCTGCAGTTACCTAAGCTTGCCTAAGCAGGTGCTTTAGACCGCTGAACCATCTCACTGGCCAGAATTTGATTTTTTAGATTTAAATGAATTGTCTCATATTTGCTTTACTGTACCTTGGTCATTGAGCATAATGTATCCAGGTTCACCTGCATTGTTGCAAATGATAAGATAGTCTTCTTTTTAAAGTTTGAATGATATTCCAGTCTTTGTGTGTGTGTGTGTGTCTCTGTCTGTGTGCGTTCCATATTTTCTTGATCCATTCATCCATCAGTGGGCAACAGCTTGGCTTCATTTGTATCTCATGTGAATATAATGCTGCAAAGACCGTGGGCATGTTAGTTTCTTTTTGACATACTAATTTCATTTCCTTTGGATATGCATTTAGAAGTAGGACTCCTGGATCATACGATAATTTTAGTTTGAGTTTTTTGAAAAACCTCCATTCTGTTTTCTACAGTGACTGTACCACTTTACACTGTCAACAGTGAACAAAAGATCCATTTTCTCTGTATTCTTGTCAGTACCTGTCAACGTTTGCCTAGAGATAATGGCTATTCTTCCAAGTGTGCAGTAATATCTCATTGTGACTTTGATTTGCATTTCCCTGGTGATTAGTGATGCTGAGCTTATTTTCATACGCTTGTTGGCCAGTTGTATACATTGTTTGAAAAATATCTTTTGATCATTTTCTTATTATTTGATTTCTTGCAATTGAATTGATTTTATAGAAAATTGCATCTGGGTCCAAGAGGTCATCCAGAGCTGGGGATTGAACTCAGGTCCTGGTACTTGCCAGGTCGGTTCTTATTCCTCTGAGACATCTCTCCAGGCCCCACAACTGAGTTAAATTCATCATGCTTAATCAGATGCATGGTTTGTTAGTATATCCTCCCATTCTGCTGATTGTCTCTGTTCTCTTGGTTGTATTTTTGCTGTCAAATCTTTGGAGTTTGCCGCAACTCCATTTGTCCATGTTTTGGTTTTGTTGTCTGTACTTTTGGGAGCAAAAAAGTTGTTGTGCTGAATAATGAATGCCATCTTTTTAAATTTTCTTCTAGTAGTTTACTATTTTCAAATCTTAAATTTAATCTTAATTCCATCTAAGTTGATTTTTCTGTATATAGGAGGACATAAAGATTTGATTTCATTTATTTTGTATGCAGACACTCACATTTTCCAATATAATTTATAAAAAAGAAATTTCTGGTGTGTCTGGAATATCCCAAATTTATGACTTTTCTTTGCACACCTGAGGCTACCCATGGCAGCTCTGCAGCTGCCATTATGCCATAGAATGAATATATTGAATTACACCATAAATGCTATGGGCTATGGGTACTGATTGGATTATCATGAGAAAAAGTGAGAGAAGGAAAATCAAGAGGCTCATGAACATTCAAATGAGGCAAAAAAAAAAAAAAAAAAAAGATTCACCTAAGGGTTAAGCTCTACCACAAACAGTGCCATGTGGAGAAAATATAAATGAAGGAGACTATCAAAATGCATGAAGAAAGAAACACCAAACAAAAGGACAATGAAACGACTCCACAAGGAGTGGTACCTGACTACCTGCTGGACAGAGAAGGCCAGTCTCATGCAAAAGTGCTTTTCAATTTGCTTAAACAAAAACGAAGAGGCAGGGAAATGGGAAGTTCCTCTGTCCAAAGTTCGTGCCCAAGTAGAAACGGAAGTATTAAAAGTTATTTAAACTGGAAAGAGAAAAGAAGGCATGGAAGAGGATAGTTACTAAAGTCTGCTTTTTTGGAGATGGCTTTACAAGAAAACCACTAAATACAAAAGATTCGTTAGGCAGTGGGCTTACATTTTAAGAAGGCCCATGTAACACATCCTGAACTGAAAGCCACCTTTTGCCTGCCAATACTTGGTTTGAAAAAGAATCCTTCATCGCCACTGTATACAACTTTGGGTGTTATTAGCAAAGGAACAGTGATTGAGGTGAGTGTGAGTGAGTTGGGCCTTGTGACACAAGGAGGCAAGGTTATTTGGGGTAAATATGCCCAGGTAACCAACAATCCTGAAAATGATGGATGTGCCATTGCAGTCTTGCTAGTTGGGCAGATGTTTTATATAATAGCTTCTTACACTTATTGGAGACTACAGACCAATCAGGAAAGCCATAACTTGAATACTGCTGAACAACTCTCATGACTACTCCATTCATCAAGAAAACTGTTTATTAAATTGTAAAAGCATAAAAAAGAAATTTCCTTTACCCATAGTGTGTTTCTGGTACCTCTTTAAAGATCAGTTGACCACAATTGTGCACATAGCTTTATTTCTAGGTTCTCTGACTAGAATCGTAAGTTTTTATGTCTTTTTATGATGGCATGGTACTGTTAGCAATGTTATACCTTTGTAGTACATCTTAGAATGAGGTACTACAATGGCTATAGTCTTTTTCCTTCATGATTATTTTGATCTGTTTTGATTCTTTCTTGGTTTCAATTGAATTTTCAAATCTTTTCCCCCTATTTTAGGGAAGGGTCTGCAGGGTGTTCAGGGTCTTACTACTAGATCAGACTTGTAGAGATCCACCTGTTTACAGCCTCGAAAGAGCTGGGGTTACAGGCACACAGCACCACGCCCAGTCTCAATTGCCATCTCAGTATGCCCCAGGGACAGTGCTGGCACAGCAGACCTGGGGATTGAACCTCTGGCCCCTGAGCCTGCTTGCAGATACTTTCATCCACTGAGCTATTTGGCCAACCCAAGATGTTATCTTCTATATCTGTAAAATATGTCATTACATGTTTGAGAAGAATTGCACTGAATCTATAGACTGCTCAAATGATATGACGTGGATATTTGGATACTAATTTTTACAATTCGTGAACATGGAATCCACCAAACTTTTTAGTTTTTAATTTATAGATTTTTACCTACATGGTTGTTTATTTTTCAGATTTTAATATGTTATTGTAAATGATCATTTTGATTTCTTGTTTTGGAAAGTTTATTGTTAGTCTGTACTAATACAACTGATCTTTGTATGTTGATTTTATATACTGAAAATTTAGTGCATTTTTACTAGTTTTAATAGTTTTTGGTCAACAAAATTTACGTTTAACGCTTGAAAGCATCAATAAATGGGACCTCCTTCGGCTAAAAAGTTTTCTCACGTCAAAAGAAATTACCAACAGAGTGAAAAGACAACCCACAAATTTCGAAAAGATTTTAACTAATAAGTATTCAGACAAAGGTCTCCTATCTAGAATTTACAAAGAACTAAAAACCGTTAGGGTCCCAAAATTCAAAGACCTAATCCAGAAATGGGCATCTGAAATGAACACAAATTTCTCAGGGAAAGAAATTCAGCAAGCCTACAGATACATGAAGAAATGCTCCGTATCACTAGCCATCTGTGAAATGCAAATTAAAACAACACTTAGGTACCATCTCACCCAACAAAGAATGGCTACTATAAAGAGATTAGCCAACAACAAATGTTGGAGAGGCTGTGGGGAAAAAGGAACTCTTCTCCACTGCTGGTGGGAATGCAGATTGGTGCAACCATTATGGAAAGCGGTCTGGAGGCTCCTTAAAAAACTGGAACTGGAAATCCCATTCAATCCAGCTATCCCTTTACTGGGAATTTTCCCAGAAGAACTGAAAATATCATACCATAGTGATATCTGTGCACCTATGTTTATAGCAGCCCAATTTGTAATAGCCAAATCCTGGAAACAACCGAAATGCCCATCACTTGAAGAATGGTTGAGAAAGATGTTGTATTTTATACACTGGAATATTACTCAGCCATAAAGAATGATAAACTGGAAGACTTCATATATAAATGGATGTATGTTGAACATATACTCATAAATGAAATGAATGAGACCTACATATGTAAATATCGTATAGTCTCCCTAGTGTAAGAAGTCTAAAGAAGAAATAAAAAAGGAAAAGCATAATACAGCTGAAGGGAAATCAAAGACTTATGGATTAAACAATGAAGTAACTGGAAGCAGAAAAGAGAGGAAACACAACAGGAGCAGAACCATACACTTATGTACACAGGATGAATTTGATATTGGTCCTAGGAACCCTCAAAAGATTTTCCACATTGATGATAGCATCGTACAACACTGGAACTACGATTGGAACGTGTGTTGTGCTGGTCTTTTAGATGTATACTGCTTCTAATGTAAACTCAGTTACTGCTATACTCCCCTCTCAAGTAAATGGTTGATTAACAAAATAGGGTATTAAAGGAGAGTAAGAGACTAGGCAAAATGTCACACGTTTGATAGGCTACAATTTTGTACATCCTTGGATTTCTAAATATCTGTGTAAAAATGTGTAAATGCTTTTATCAAATTCTAAAGAGATTTGTTAGAATATCAATGATTGGCAGAAAGTATCAATTGCAACTTAAGTGTAGGATGTGTGATACTCAGAAAGACAGTGATGTTAAGCTCAATTATCTATGTTATAGAGTAATAGTATCATGAAGCTTTTCTGCTGGAGGTTTGAGAATGTAAGTTAACAGTCCAAAAATTGGAGAAAAGAAGGGTTATGAAGACAGCCAATATTTTGGCCTTATCCCTACAAGGTCAGTGAGGACTCAGGACATAAGAGAACCTGTGCTGCATCATCCTATAACTCGGAGGTTTCCCAAATTTTCTGTTTAAGGAGATTTGGGGACCTCAGAGAAAAGGGATAAAGGAAGGATAGTGTGCCTAAGGAGAGTCACCTGGAGAGAGGACGTTCTCTCAGGCTCCCACAGAGAGCAAACTGGTCAAGCAATGGCCGTGACTTGTCCCAATGGATGACACTGGCAACAGCTTTACAAAGCACTGTACATGGTTCCAAAGTTAGTCCTGAGGGGATCTGACCCTGGAAGATACAAATGATGAATGATCAATTATACAGGTCGGGCCTTAACTTGCCCTGGATCACCCAACAGAAAAGCTTAATTACAAGACATAGAACACAGAGCTAGATCAGAATGATGAGCTGTAAGAGGCTTATACCAACAACCTCCAACAATGCTAGTTTCACCGGTATCTCACTACAATTATGGAACATTAGATTATATATACAACTACTCTCTCTTTGTACAAAGAGAAGAAAAAATTTTTGTTGTTGCTGTTTTTCTTTTTTTATTTCTTTTTTTTTTCTTTTTCTCTTTCTCCCCTACTAATACAAATTAGAAAATTTATCATGTGT
>PVKN010038125.1:0-11118 GCA_004027915.1 Capromys pilorides
AGTAGTTTTGGTAATTTATGTACTTGTAGGAATTCTCCACTACATCTAAGTTATCTATTTTGTAGGTCTGCAGTTGTGCGTAGTTCAGTGGTAGCTCAGTTCACAGCTTAATTTGTTCCACAGTCAGGTCCCAAATTGAATTAAATTTCCTCAGAAGATTCAGTGTACGTAAGGATAACATGTTCTGAACCATTTGCATTTTTTAGTCACAAAAATGTGAAACATAGTACAGTACAGTACCACGTGAAGAGAAACAACGCTAGCATTGCTTGAGGCCACTTCTAGCTGGGAGGACAGGAAGGTAGGTGGGGAGGAGGCTGTTCTCTGGAGGGAGAGTTCCCTCCATGAGGACATCAGGAGATTGACTTTGGGAGCCCCGGCTTTAGCTCAGTGGTGCAGCACCTGCCTGCAAGTGTCAGATCCCGAGTTTGATTCACAGCACACACTGCCACCCTGCAAGAAAAGAAACACTGCCTTGTGCTATTCTTTGAGGCACTAAGTCGCACTGTCTTTTATGTGTTTAGTGTCAGGCACTCAGAGGAGAATTGCGTGGGCAGGGGAGATAACCCCAGCAGTCAGCTCAATGTGAAAGAGGAGCAGCAGAGACAAAGTGTCGTGGAGACTAGAGGGACATTGGTACTCAGCCTTGATGAACAAGCTGGAATTTCTCAGGGAACAGAACTTGAGGCAGAGAGAAAACTGTGCATGGAAAGACTGTGCATACAATTTTAGATTATTACTGTCCATCAAATAAGCAATAGTGCACATTTCATGTTCAGCTCAGTGGGGGTCCAGTGAAGTTCATGATCCTTCCTTCAGGGAGATGGGAAACTAGCTGGAGACACGAGACCACTGCTGACTACACAGTGAGCTTAAAGGCAGTGTATTATGGCCAAAGGAGGTGGGCAGAATCTACGCTCTGCGAGAGAGCTGAGGGGCCCAAGTGACCCAAAAATGGAGCAGTAAAACACGTGACAGGAAAGGTAGCTGAATGGAGGACAGAACAGAGGACAGAACACAGCAGAAACAAATGCTGCAGTCACGTGCTTATTCAAAGCAGGTGCAGAAACGATGGAACTGCGGGCATCCTGCAGTTTGTAGAGGAGCCTCACACATAGGAAAACCCTTAAATCATGACAGCGCTGGTGCCATGAGTGTGCTCAGCTTCGATCACCGAGGTCAACGTAGTATCTAGTCATTGAAATCAGTGACTTTCCTTCATGCCTCAATTTTCTCCTACTTCAGAGAGGTTGTATCAGGTAGATTGTACCAGAAAGCAGGATCAAGTAAGTGGCAGGTTGTTTTGTCAGCTGTATCCCATGGTCCACACCGGCTGCTATACTCTACCCATAGCAGGGATGTTTCTGGGAAAAAGCCATGGCTTTGGGCAGATGTAGCCCCTACTGCATTACTAGTAATGAATTGGGCAGAACCCATCAGAATAGGCTACCCGAGGTCCCAGGTTTGCAATGACTTGATTAAGCTTGATAAAGGTAGCTTATAGATAATACTAATGTCAGTTTTATTTTCCAAGCTTTGGTTAGATTAGTTTTTAAATAGCCCACACTTTCAGAAGATGGAAAATAGTGTTCAGTGAAAACTCTTCTTTCTGTCTGTTTCCCTAAACACTTATTTTCTTTTCCTGGAGGCAACCAATACTGCAGTTGTTTGAGTCTCTTCTAGAAATAGTACACACACACACCAGCACGCAATATACATTCTTCAAGGAAACGTGATTAGTATCAGCTTTTTGGTTGGCATGAGCATGACATTAACAATACATCTGCTTCTCTTCAGAGGGAAATAGTTACTAGCTTTTTAAGTTCTAAAATATGCATATTCATTTCAGAAAACCTATAAAATACAGAAAAGACAGAAAATGAAAATTTCTCCTTAGCTCAGCAGTTGGCATTAGTCTTTAGCAATCTATAATTATTTATATTGCCTTCTAGTATTTTCACCTGACATGCATAATATATTTCAGTATTTTTAAAAATTATATTTGGTGCAGAGTCTCTAGTGTCTCACTATGTAGATCGGACTTGTAGTGATTCTCCTGTTTTCAGCCTCCCAAGTGCTGGGATTACAGGTGTGCACCACCAAGCCCAGTCTCGATCACCATCTCAGTGTGGATCAAACCCCAGCCACTATGCTCTGCCTAAGCAGGTGCTTTAATCCGCTGAACTATCTGGCTGGCCCGTTAATAAATTTTTAAATTTTCCCTCACTATAGTGTTTGTATCTTAGCAAGTCATTATTGTGTTTTCTAGACATCTTTTTAAATCCCCTGTTTGAGTACAACAATTTACTAAACATGGGGCCGGCGAGATGGTTCAGTGGTCTAAAGTGCCTGCTTAGGAGGGCTCAGGCAACTGCGGGGACTGCAGTTCGATCCCCAGCACCACATGCTGCGCCAGCGCCACCACCAGGGCAGGCTGAGCCAGCCACAAAATGAATAAATAAAGAAACAAACAAACACAACAAGCAAACAAATAAATAAATAAATAAAATTTTAACAATTTACTAAACATGATCTCTTGTTTGAAGTTGTAAGCTTCCATTTGGTGCATATTTGGTCTTTATTTATTGGTGGCTTTATTATTTAGGTGAAAATTATCAGGCAGAAGGCTGTCCTATCCTTGTATTGATGACATATATTTTTCAAGCACAGTGCCTGGATAAATGAATTTAATCCCAAATAAAAGTGGAAAGTTTAAGCACAATTAATCAGAAAGTTCTGGGTTTCTGCTATCAGTTGACTTTTAAGATAGGATAGCATTCTTTTGCTTAGAGCTACAGATTCTGTTTAGGATGCACCAAAGATCTGTTCATCCTCTTTTATAGAAAGAAGAATTGTGACTTGGGATCCTAAATACAGAATGAATTCAGAACACAGGCCTCAATTTTTACAAAGCTAATCTTCAGTTCCCAGTTTGGGGACAAAAGAGAACATTTTACATTGCTGGAACAATGAACTGTAGCACAGCTACACCAGCTAAAAAAAAACCGCAGCTAAAACACCCTCTGCGCAACTGTCTTAGTTACCTTGCTCTCATTGCTGAGATAAAATACCTGGTACCCCAAATTAAGGAAGGAAAAGCTTATTTAGCTCACAGTTTGTGGAGGTTTCATAGTTTGTGGTGCTCTGCTGGAAAGTCACTGTAAGATAACTCCTTTAACACTTTACCACTAGTTGCTTTCTCAAAAAATGTCTTTGTTCCTCTGGGAAAGTTCATTTTAAATGAGGATAGTCAGAGTGCTGGTGAGGTAACTCAGTGGTGGAGAACTCAAGGCCCTTAGTTTAGTCTCTACTGCCATCAGATAAATAAAGGGTGATCCTTGAACAGTTGGGTTTCTGTTTATTGTTATTGTAAGTGAGGTGATAGACTCTTTGATACTTGCTCAATCTGCAAAGAAATCTTTCCCATCCTTAACTCTGGGTCTCCACAGTGGAAACAAAGAAGAGTGCTTCCAGGGCAAAGGAAAGTTAAAAGAAGAAAGAAGACAGATTTGTTCCACTTCTGGCTCAGCCAAAGGCTGACATTTCATAAAGAATGTCTGGACAACCCATCGTGTTGACAAAGCCCCATGCCTGGCTACTGACATGTCCACAAGGACAAGGAGACACTAAGTACCCAGTTTTAGTGACAGTGGCAAGGCTCTCTGGGCACTTGGGTGCCTGATCTTGTTTTTTCTTTCAAAGGCGACTTGCACCAATAGTCAGGCTGGGTTAGTCGTACGCAGGAGGAAAGACATCCCTGCACACCTTGAACTCTGGAAACATTTTCAAAGGGAAGTAGTCATAGATCTCCTCTTCATGGGAAAACAGGCTTTGATTAACATGGCAGAAGGACAATCTTTCTTGGGTTTTCCTTTCCCTGAAGGTATAACAAATGCTTCTACCTACCAATTTTTAATGATCATTTTCAGATATTGAGAAAGTTCTACTATTCTCAAAATGATATTTTGACTTTTAAAACGACTCCCATTTTCTCTCCAATGCGTCTGGCTTCATAATAGACCCAACATCCCAAAGAATTTTGCTTTTGGCAGAAACAGATATAATCAATAAACATTCAGAAAGTCAAGTATGTAACCTTTGAAACATATGCTACTGGTTTTTTAAAGACTTTTAGTTTTCATTAATCATAGATTCACAGGAAGTCATAAAAATGACAGTGTTTCCGGTAGTTTTTTCCCCCAGCTTCTCAGGTGACACCTTGTCTAACTGCAGTGTATTATCAAATCCATTAAATTGGCACCGGCATTGCCGCTCTTGCCACAATTCTTTTTGGACAGCTGACAATATAGAAACTGAAAATTGGAAGTCCTAAAACCTAAGCAAAGTAAGACATTTCACCTTCTAGGATCGGTCACTATCAGGTTCAAGTTCATATCGGATGCTCATTTTTCAGGTTGCTACACTTGGAAAAGATAATCAATGCTTGTTTCATTTTTTAAACACTGAACTTTTGATTACCCCTACTTCTCAGTGAAAGCAAATCTGTGATAGCTGAAACTCTGATTCAAAGATTGGGGCTAATTGTTCACATTGCTTCACTGAAAATATAGGAACCATTGAGAAAATAGCATATTGTATATAGTACATTTAACCTGGATTGTGTATATGTGTGTTTGTGTGTGTGTGTGTGTGTGTGTGTGTGTGTGTGTATGTGTGTGTGTGTGTGTTCATCCTCCAATCTTTTGTACAAGGTTGCAGGAAAAAACTTAGTACTTTGATGAAAAACTACACAGCATCAATTGTGTACCTTTCTGCCTTTATAGAGATTCTCTGGGGGCAATTTTACAAATCTGTGCATTTTAGGTAACTGGTAGTCATACCAGTTATTCCCTCTACTTGTGATTGGTTTTCTTCTTCCCCATGGAAAAGACCACTGGTGTCTTTTCAATGTAACATCACTCCTTTAAAATTCATTCTTCTTTGACTTCTTATTTGAAGAGTTATACTATCTGCCTGGCTCCTTCATTTGATGTATTTGATGAAATCTTTTATATGTGTTCACTTTAACATTTGAATAAAAGAGCCAGAAAGATAGCTCAGTGGAATAAGTGTTTGCTTGTCTGGCAAGCATGAGGTCCTGAGTTCAATTCATGGTGCTGAAAAAAAAATTGGATAAAAGCCAATGATTTTACCCTTTTCTAATGGTTATCTCTCATGAGTTTTTTCTTGAGTAACTTTCACTGGTCAGGGTTTTTCTTCTTTCATAAATGACACTCAGACAACAATGGTGCCCAGTTTCGTGTTCAGTAAGGTGAAAGTAGACCTCATAGACACATGCAAAATGATCTGAGAGCCAGACACATACTCTGCATTCAGTAGCAGCGCTATTTATGGACTGCTGTGGTTTGGATATGGTTTGCGCCCATCAAAACACATGCCAAGGGAGGTGACGGCTCACAGGAGTGGATTCCTGCCTTTCTCGTGGAGGAGTTTTTGTTGCCACAGAACTGGGTTCGTTTCCACCAGAGTGGTTTCTCATCAAGTGAGTACAGCTCTCCCTGCCTGCTGCTGGCTGCTCTCACTGATGCCTCTGCCATGGGATGTCTTCCCTCATACTATGACACAGTTGGAGCCCCTTGCCAGATGTGCCACCTGGTCTGTGACTTCTGTGCCTATAGAATTATAAGCTAAATTAGACCTCTTTTCTTTATAAATAACTCTGTCTCATATGTTCTGTAATAGCAAAAAAATGAATTAAGACCATGACTCACTTCCATCTGGTATTTTCCAAGCATTCATTTTACATTTGATGACATATTTTTGCCTCTTTTAACACTTACATTTCCCTAATTTAAACACTTCATGAAATTACACAGGAGTCCAACCTACTTCACTGGATTTGAAAATGAACGCATCTGATGTAATAAAAATATAACCTCCTGGGCTGGCGAGATAGCTCAGCAGTCTAGGAGCCTGCCTGGCAAGTACAGGAACCCAGGTTTGATCCCCCACATCACATGCAGTGCCGGCCTGCTCCAGGTGTGCCGAGCCTACCATCAAGACAAAGCATGGTGGTGCACACCTGTAATCCCAGCACTGGGGAAGCTGTTAACAGGAGGGTCACTATGAGTTAGAGCTGCGTAGCAAGACCCTGTAACAAATACATAAAAAATAAAAAGTAAATACAACCCCCTATCTCAGCCTTCCTTACAGTTAATATGAACATGGACTGTATCCTAGTCAGTGCAACTTAAGTGAAAGTGACCAGGGGCCATCTATTGTCCCCACAGCCCATTGGCCAGAGCAAATCATCTGACCTGATCTAATTACTAGGTGGAGGTGATGAGCAGCTCAGGGTAGTCCCTGCACAGTGAGAATTGCTCTCTATTGTATAAGCCAAGGTTTAGCCTTCAGGAGGACAGCAGACAGAGAGAGCTGCAGGCATTCTGTTCCCCAGTGCACTACACATGGAATGTACACAGTAGGAAATGTACACACACACACACACACACACACACACACACACGGTCAAACGTCATTTAAACTATATTCGTCTAAACTAAAATTTTCCTACTCAGATACAAACAGTGCCACAGACATAGGACTTGTAAGAGTTGATGCCAAAGGCTCTTATAAGACAGAAGCCTTATGATAATTATTAGCGCTCTCATAAGAAGAGGCCACAGCTGGGAGTGATGGTGCACACCTGGAATCACAGCTGCTTCGGTGGCTAGGCAGGAGAATGGCAAGTTCAAGGCCAGCCTGTGCAACTTAGCAAGCTCCTGTACAAATATAAAATTGAAACAGAGGAAGGGCTGAGGATGTAGCTCAGTGGCAGAGTGCTTGCCTAGCATGCACAGTGTTCTAGGTTGAATCCCCAGCACTAAAAAGGAAAAAGGAAAGCCCCGTCAAAAACCCGTGAGCGAGGTTTTTCCTGTGTCATTAATGTACAGCTGTAAAGAACACAGTACCACTGAGAAGACAAAAAAAATCCCTTTTGGATAAAATAGAAACCAACAGTTGACCAACACAGTCAACAACAAGGAGGGCAGGAGGTTGAATCAGAGTGCCTGCATTCAGTCTGAGAGGCTTTGGAAACGTCTCTTAATCTGTCTCATTTTGCTTATTGATAAGATAATTCTGATAGTTCTTCCATGAAGGTTGTCTAAATAGTAAATGAAATAATATATTTATAACACTTAGAACATTGCCACTCAACAAATTCTAGCTACCATTTTAAAGCCATAATTCCATCAGGTAAGAGTGCACTAGTAATCATCCAGGGTAGAAAATGGGCTCCTGAAAGCTCAGTTCCTCATGAAAGCTGCTAGATTGGAAGCCAGGAGCCTGGACTCTCTTCCACAAATAATGAACACCAAACTCAAGAACATCTGAATGCAATTGGTCTCTAACCGATGATGGTTGACCTAAAGGTTTTTCAACTTTACAGTGGTGCCAAAGCGATCTGAATTCAGTAGAAACTGCCCTTTGAGCTGAACATTGCTGCCTCTTTTTCCAGGCTCCTATACAGTAAGAGATGCTTGTGATACTGAGCAACGCTGTCAAGTTTGGTCCCTGACAGTCTCACCAGCACTCGAAGCTATGGTGTTCAGTCACTTAGGTGGATTAAGTGCATGAGGATGATGAGTTTATAGGCAGTGTGTGAGTACCAATGTCTGGTTTGCACTCTGCTGCCCCATGCCCCCTTCTGATGGTCCTGCTTCACCCAAAAGGCCTACAAAGCAGGAACAGCTGTCCCTGTGGTTGGCCCACATCTGTTCCTACTTCTCCTGAGACCCGGCCTCCATGTTGACTCCACCTGGGACTCTTTCTCCTACAGACACAGGATTTCCTCAAATGAACGTTGTCCTTTTCCTCTGGTTCCAAAGTTTATGATGTGCTTAGGGAAATTTCTCTTCCTCTTCTCATTTCATTTATCAATGTTTCTTCCCTGCCAGATTTTAATCCTGGTCATAAGTCACAGCAGCATCATGGACAGACTTGTACAAAGAAAAAAGCCTTTCAACCTGAAAAGTAAATAGGACAAAGGTCCAATAACAAGGAAAAGACTGTCACAAGACAGCTGGTTGTTGCCAAGAGTGTATGACTAAGTAGTAATGGGGACATCAGTTACTGGGGCTGGGATGTCCATGGAAAACTTCTCTGAAGGACCCCAGGAGCTGTATGTCCCTAAGCGGTGGCATTAGGTGCCCTGACTAAAGCACTTGTGTCCAGAGGCAGGGACCTGGTTAATCTCTCTGCTGGGGGAATTGGGAATAGGGGTCAGTGGGGAAGAGGGTAAAAATATAATGTGGGCCTCGAATACTGAACTCAGCTGGTTTAACACTGTGATATTGAAGGATAGCGATAGCATGGTAAAGTTGAATCATTTAATTTGAAATAAGACACCAGGCCCAGGGATGTAGCTCAGGAGCATAGCACCTGGCCAGAAAATGCAAATAGCTACCAAATATCTGTAAAAAAAAATGTAAATTCAAACCAGCTTACAGCTTGCTACAGCTTGGTACAAAATAAGCTCTGCTATTCCACATCATTCAACAAATAATGATGCAATTTGTCCTGTGGCCAGCTGAGCTGAACTCAGCTATGCGAGACTTCAAAGTGACGTAAGCTTTTGCTCACTTGATTAATGTTTTCTTAAGATTGTGAGATTATGGACCCATAAACCTAGGGGCAGAAACAGTCATCTGCAATGCAGTGCACATCTGTGGCAAGTGTCCCAGGGAAGGGAGAAAGGATGGATGGGATGAGGGTGGGATAGGCACGCTTGGCCTGACCAAAGGAGCAGTGGACTTGGCCGTGCTTGAATATCACCTTGGTGACCGAGGAATATTATGGGGTAGGGTGTGGGCAGGATAGATTATGTGGCATTGGAAAATGTGGGCATGGCTGGTAAACTACTGTCCTTTGGAACAGACTCTTTAGTACTGTCAAGTTGGTTTTTTTTCTGTGATATGGATGACAGATGTCATTTTCAAGGCCAAAGCTATACAACTTAATAACTTTACAGAAGGATTTGTGATCTGAAGCTAAACTTTTCCATATTCTTTGAATTATAAAGGTATTAACAGAACATAGGAAAAATAAATCACTGTGAAAGACAGACTTTATGTTGGGTAAATAATTAGTTCTAATATTAAATATGTTTTATTAGTGCTTTGATTAAAAAATTACAAATAATCTGGTCACTTCTTCAATTTTTTTTTTTTTTATAGTACCAGGGATCAAACTCAGAACCTTGTGCTTTCCAGGCAACCACTTATTCCACTGAGCTATTCCCTGTCCCCCTCTTCAAGTTCTAAAACAAAATTCATATCTTAACTGCTAAAAGCAGTATCTCCCACTGGGATCTTTCATCAAGAATTTAAAAGATTTTGTTTAATAAACACTTTTCTGGTACTAGTGCCTGGAAAATCATAGTACAAATTTTTAGCCCTTGGCTTACCTGACAACGCAAACGGAAAAAAATGACTAATAATAAATAGGAAAGGAGAACATCATCCTACGGGAATATTCGCATCTAATAAATAAATCCCTACTTCTAAAGGTACAAAATTGCAGCCCACTGTCCCTCTGTGAGTCTCAGCCCCACACAAGTCCATTGCTAACCGCCTAATTCTACATTTCTATTCTTCAGCTGTGTGGTGAGGAGATTACTTGCACAATCTGCTTGCATTCGGGTTCCTTAGCGGAGAACATCTGCGTATTTAAATTAATTCATTAATAGTCACCACTGGTAATTTTCCTAGTGACGATAGCCATCCGGAGGCAAAGCTATCCTCCTTGTCCCTTTAGGCTTCACCACCTTCCATGGGACCTGGTCCCCCAGCGACCCCCACTCTCCTTCACTCCCTCTGCTTGGCCTACTCCGTGGGCGGGGCCTGCTCACGAGCTGCAACGTGATTGGACGTATCCTAGCAACCGCGGCGACTTGGTTGTCAACAGAGACGTTGGAGATCTGGAACTAAGGAACAGAGCTGGGAGCTCTGACCCTTAGTCCTCACGGATCACTGCTTTATTCACTAGCAGGATGCTTGCTTCGCCTGCCCTCTCAGGTCAGACGAGCCCCAGAGGATGACAGGGCCACTGCTGAATGGGAGCCACATTGCCTTCCACGGGACAGATTGCCTAGTAAGTGTGCGGGCACCAACCATCGCCGCAGCCGGCACTTCCAAGGTGGCATAGGGGAAATCTGGGCGTATGTGCTTTCCGAGCTGATACCCTCCTCTCCCCTTGTAGTCTAGAGGGTCCCCCATCCTCACCCTGTGCCTTACTCTCCCGGAAACTCCAGCTGCACTGGCAGAAAATCAGCTCTTACAGTTTCTTTCTGTGCCATAGCAACAGTAACACGATGATGAAGTCCGGCTTGGACTTCAGAGGAAATATGAGAACCAGGAGAAACGGTTCTAGTAAACAATGACGGATATGAATAGCCGACTCCCCCCACCCCCCCAAGCCACCTGCTTGCTTTAAAGCTTTCAACAACTTTCAAAAGTCCTGGAAAGGTGTCCAGCTGCGTCCTGTTGCACACACGTGGTTTTCACGATCACATCGCTTTCTCTGACTCTGTTTTAGGTGGATAGAGAATAATCACTAGGTTCAGGTTTTGTCTTATACATAAGTTTTTCCTTTCATCCTCTTAGGTGTTCTCTGTTTCTTCTCGGAGCGATCTACTGCCTAAAGTGCTTGTATTATTCTCAGATTTTTTTTCTGGGTCAATTTTTTCAGCTGTGGGACAATGGAGCTGGCAATCACCACCTGGCCTTGCTTTTAAGGGTTATTCAACCCTTAATGGGGCCATGGTAAGACTGGCACATCAGGGAGCACTATCCCAGTTCCTTTTTTTTTTTTTTTTTTTTCAGAAAATTTCAAAACTCACACAAATGGTGTGATATATCCACTGGACCTTCTTCTTCTTCTTCCTCTTCTTCTCCTTCTTCTTCTTCTTCTTCTTCTTCTTCTTCTTCTTCTTCTTCTTCTTCTTCTTCTTCTTCTTCTTCCTCTTCTTCTTCCTCTTCTTCCTCTTCTTCCTCCTCCTCCTCCTCCTCCTTCTCCTTCTCTTTCTTCTTCTTCCTCTTCCTCATCCTCATGCTTTTTAGAAACTACCACATTTGGAATGTAGATATATGGGCTGGG
>PVKN010038126.1:0-11117 GCA_004027915.1 Capromys pilorides
TAAAGCAGATGCTGCTTCTTTTATCCATGGGGCATGAGTAAAAAAAAATACAAATTAAAACTTTTAGTCTTTATAGTTCACAAAACCTTTGTCCTTATACTACTTAATCTTTACACACACTGCAAGTTAATAATGTTTCACATTAAGGCATGGGTAAAAAAATGAAATGAAATTAAGACACAAAGAAGGTAAGCAATTTTTAGAAGGTCACCCAGTAAGTTAGTCAAAACAGACATCAAGTTGACTTTTGGGAACAGATTTAATACAAGTATTGATCTCATACTAATGTGTTCAATTCAAATGGTGTCATCTTACTGAGACCTGTTCACATAGAGTAAATAAAGGTGATATAATTTTCTTTGTTTCCTGTAGAAAGTTTATGATATACTTGCAGTATGGTTTGTCTTATGAATATCTATTTTAACTATAGGGTTGTGAGTTCCTTGCATCAGCAACCACAACTTTCTTATTTTATAATCTCTCTTTCCTTAGAGCCAATATAAATGACTATTTGTATCACAGATCTACAAATATTTATCAAGCTATTTTGAATTTATTGTTATTAAAATTTTGTAATGACCTCAAGCCTGTTTCCAAATGATGCTTCTGGATTATTTTCCAAGAAAAACATTAGATATTTAATTGTACTATTGTGGAGGGAAGAGGTGTTATATTTTATGTTGAAAGAAATTTGAGAAGCAAAATTATGACCCTCTGTGGTGACCCTAACAGAGAAGTATAGACAACATCATAAACAAATATCTGAAAGCACTTGAATACTGGACAGACTTTTGGATTAAACAAAATGCATCAGTTTTGGGAGATGAAGCCAGTCATCTCTCAGTTGCTTTGTGCAGAAGAGCCTTTGGATCTATCCATCTCCTCTGGCCCTATCGACTGTATGAATCTGTGAATGCTGTGCATCCATCAAAGTCTATCTGGAGATTTTGTGTTCACTAAAATGTGAAAAGTGAAAATAGTCTTCTCCCCACTTCTGGCCATGCTAACATGAAACTGGAAGACAAGCACGCACCTGCCAGGGGGTAACAGGATGAGAGGGCGCATGCGAATCATCATATAAAAAAGGAGCAAACAATTAGAAATGAGGATTCTGGAGACAACAAAGTTCAGAGTTCAACAAAACAGAGGAATGAGTGTCACATTCAACGTGCTAAGTGTAATGCACCCTAACTGTGAGCAGTGGTGGGCTGGACCAGTAAGAGCAACAGACAGCGCACTGTACATGTAGGTATACGTATCAGTGTTTTCTTTGAGTTCATACCCTTTGTCTCTGTCTTCCACACACCTGTCCCCCTCTCAGTGAGAGGTGCTTGATTTTCCAGCTGTGTTGACTCTCCTCAAGGAAGTTTATATAGTTTTCTTATTCAGTACTTGTCCTCCTTTTATACAGCTTTTGTTTACTTTATCTTCTTCCTTAGATTGTGAACATTGAACTGGACTCAAAAGATATGACTATTTTATCTTTGCGTATGTTCATTATTCAATAAAATATTTTGCATGTTCTGAATGCTTAATGAGAATAGGACCAAGAGAGACGATTAGAGAAAAGGAAGGGATTCATTAGAAAAAAATATCCTTTGGAGGTAAAATGTTACATGCAATTGAGTTATTACACTCAAGACTTTGAAATGGTGTGATACAGTCTGAGTGTTCAGTAGTGCTGAACAAAACATGGCATGAAGCTACCTATTGACCAGCATCTGAGGATAGATAATTCCATCAGAAGTTAGGACTTTAAGTTTCTCTCCATTAAATAACTCTAAGCTCAGAAAATAATGTTCCTAAGGAAAGACTTCACTTGCTACTATCTCAGTCCACTCCACTCAATTTAAGGAGACAGAGATCTACATACAGCATTTAGAAAATTCAGAAATCTATACTTCAAGTCTGGGATCTTCAGAAGTTAAGTGTTGATACCTAGAGAACTGAAAGAAGAAAACATGTCCTATGACAAAAAACATACCATAGTGTCATATAGACAGGACTGGCACAAAAAAGAAACACTAACTTTGCTTCTTGTTGTTGGTTAACATTATCACCAGTTTATTAGCTCAAAGGAAGCAAAACCTGATGTCAAAACTCTTGAGAATGTTCTTCATGACTCTTGTAATTTGAATAAACCTTCTATAGTTTCTACAACAGAGATAAGCTCATTCATTCTCAAGACTGTGTTTTCTTTACGGAGTATCAAATTAGAGTACCTATGGAAATAGATCCATGCATATCCATATCAGTAGATATATGCCTGGAAATGAGAAATTTGATGAACAAAAGTTCTGGTGCTCACTGTAGATAAAACAAATAAATCATTACCTGAAAGGACTTTCCTCTAAGGCCATGTTTTTTGCAGTTTTATAATATGGCAACAGAGACCACCGGGAGTTGTCCTGTCACTCAGTTTTGCTTTTGTATTTATGTTCATGGCCAAATATTAAAAGGAGATTTTGGTTCTGCTACCATGCTGGCATGTTTTAAAACAATATGTGTGAGGGGTGACATTTCTAGGTTAATACTTTCCCTGTGCATGGTTGTTGGCTGGGTTTGGGACAAAGTCTTTAGATTCCAGGCCATTCCAGAGCTCAGCTGCATCCTCCAGTCTGTGACATCATGCAGTGTGGCTGTTGGAGAAGAATTCCAACTTCACAAAGGGTCTCATCTTTGCCTTCATGAACGAAAAACAAGTTTATATGATGAAACTTTGAAAAGGATGCAAAGAGTTTTCACTTGTGCAATTTCATAAGCTATACTGATGCAGATTCCTATGCCTGGATCATGTTTTAAGGACAAAGGACATCAGAGCCATTGTTCAGGGCTTCTCTGCAATGACAGCCCAGAGAACACCAGTGACTGGTGTAAGTGGCACATCTGGTCAGTTGCAGAAGGTAGAAAGAGCTGATGTTTATAATGTAAGCTGTGAGTGTCTCTGTCCTTAAACAATTACAATATTCTTCTATGTAAATTTACATAACTCTCAAATCCACTGCCTAATAACATTTATAAATGCTATGTTGGAAGAGCACTTCTTTGAAATGCCATCTGCTGTCATGGTTTTGTGGTTTTAAAAGTCTCTGTATTCCTTACTGCAGTGATGGTCATCAAAATCTTCAAGCCATAAGCTTACTTTGATGATAATTGACAAGCCAGAGTTTTCAATGGAAGCCCACTCATGTTCATGTAAAACACTTCACCTCCCACCCATGAAGGGACTTTTGTGTTAATAGCTTGGCTAGTTGTGCATAACTTTTATGTCCCTGAGAAAACACGAAGGATCCAGCACTACTTGATGAAGGAATGCTAATGGAGATTTTAAGGGCAAAGCAAGATATAGATGCCCTGAATTCCCTGCTAACCCTTTATAGTCTCTGTGTCAATGTCCAGCTGTGCTGCTACAGACAACAGTCCAAAGGCTTCATAGACAAAGGTACACAAAGAGTTCAGTATTTTTCTCTAGGTTTGGAGGCAAGACAGTAGGAATAGAAACCATAGCTGATCTTTGATCATTCTTCTAGGATACTGCTGTGGTTAACTAGCACTGTCATCACAGAGAGCAGCTAATGAGTATATTTTGAAAAGACTGGGAGCCAGAAGTCTAAAGTCAAAGGAGTCCAAGGTTCTAAGGAAGAATCTTGTAGATCTAATGTTAGTCCTAGATCATTATCTGTCTCTTAAGTGTCTCTTTCTATGTCTAGATTTCTCCTTTGTACAAGGACACCAATCATATTAGCTTAGAAACACCATAATGATAGCATTTCAATTTGAATTATCTAAAGACCTTATTTCCAAATAAGATGACATTTTGAGGTGCTGGGGTGAGATAGGACTGAAATACATATATTTTCTGAGGGGACACAATACAACATATAGCAGAAGCCTAATAAAAAAATTAAACCTCTGGGGAAAACACTCTCAAAACTGTAATGACTTTCAACTCACATTCATAAGAAAAAATGTCCAAGTTCTTATTTTCTTCTTTACATAATTCCATTCTAGGTCAAATATCAGAATTTGAACTCCAAATTTTTGAATAGGCAATCACACAAAGAAAAAGAATCCTGTGACTTTCCAGGCTGCAGACTTATCTTTCTGTCTCCTCTTTTTTTCCCAACTTTGGTAAGCATACCCATCTAAAGGTGTTTATTATTTTATTGCTAATGTGTTAATACAAAAAATGACTTACACCACTTAATTGTGATAGGTTATAAATATATATTTTAACTTACACAAACTTTCAGAATGCCTGGCAAATAATTGTAATAATAAGCATTTGTTGAATGAAAGAAGGAATTGATAAAAATATGAATAATACTGCACTTGTGAAGTAAAATCTCTGGTTTTGAATGCAAGACCTCCAAGCTTCTATCCATGGGCTTTCTTTGTAAGCTACATGACCTTGAACAAACCACCTCACCAATTTTTCTCTGTGTTTATTATGCATACCATGATAGCTTGAAACTAAATGACTTGTATGTCTTTGTGGGCTTTCACATATTGGATGTTAGGTGATCTTCATGTCATTTGAAATAGAGAGTATGGATATCAGATTCTATCATGATATTTGCTTGAACACTTATGGATTAATACAAGTAGGAAACATTAAACATCCAATCCTTTTATAGTAAACACTAAAGACTCAACCCTTCTCTGGTTACTTACAGCTCCTCACCCCTCACCAATCTGTCTCTTTGAGTCTTAACTGGGTTCACAGTACTCTTCCCTTGAGAAAGTTCACTCTGTACACATCAATACTTTTTGCTCTTTACCCAGGAATTCCATGACCTATTTCTGACATTCTTTAGGTCAGTTAATTCTTGCAACAGTGTACAGAACTCTCTGTCAGTTGTAGGTCGCGACCCTCATTGTTCTTTTCTAAAAGAACATAATACTTACTTGCCTTCTCCTCAAGACCCTGCCTGTGCCTGCTCATCTTTTCCAAAATACATCATGGCTCAAAAATTTAGTGTTTCTGTCAATTCTGAAGTTATAGGCAAGGATTATTAATATATCTGTGACAATGGAAATGTTTTCTAAAAGAAAAACCTATTTCTGTGTTCAAGCTTCACCCAGCCTTGTTCTATTTTTAGTTCCTACTCTTTAGCATTTTATCTTATTCTTATTCCCCTTACCTGATGGAAAAATAGCCCAATCTAGACTTAGGATGGAAATGAGAGAGGAAATAGAATTTGTTTTTTAAGAATTACATGGGGCACAGGAATAAAAGGCAAAAATATATACTCATATATATGCTTCCAATGCCTCAGTTTCCCATTGGAAAAATGAGTTCAATGGTATTAGCCATCTACTTCAAAGACTTGCTGGGAGGATTGATGAGGTAATTACCCAACTCTTTGATCTTCTCCAATATACATTAAAAGCCAACCAATGACTTAAAAGTCTATCTCTCAGTCCTTTATAGCGACAGCCTGATTTCGCTTATAGCCATGGAGCTGTATGCAGCGAGATTTTAGTGATTTTCATCTAAACTAAACTGAGAGTTAGTTTTAAAAGCCTAAGTTATAACAATATCTAGACATAAGCGGATGCCATAAGTTGGTCATGAAAAGAGATTAATCTCCAGACCCTGAGGCCTGAAAGACATTCTAGCCCCCTTTCAAAATCAGCCAGCTGACTGCAATGATTCAAACCATATGTATAAAAATTGACCTAGAAAAAATAAAAACATAGTGATACCTCTTGATTTTTTGGTATGAAGAAAAGGCATACTAATATCCCTTTCCTCCTAAAGATCATCTCATATAAAAATCTCAGCTAAAGAATTTTTCTTTATGACTCAATAATTTTCTTTATCCTTTGTCTGTAAGAGGTCTGTACGTATACGAAAGGAAGTGAAAATTCCGAGTTTATTTTCTACACAAAATCATGTGATTCCCTTATGTATGAGCCACAGGGAACAGGATGGTCTGTTTGAGAAAAGAATCATGAGAAAAAGAAAGAATAGTGTTTGAGACACAACCGGGTTACTCAATCCTTCTCAGTTTCAGTTTGTTCATCTATGAGTGGAAGTCTTGATAAGTGCTTAGATTTTCTGACCTTATTTTTATTGCTTTATGTTCTTTGTTTGTAGTCTTGCTTCCATCCCTACCTCTTCTCACTTCCTACTTAGAATCAGATTTTGTAAGAAGGCCTTGTGCAATCACTTAGATTTGTGTAGTTGGCTAGGTAATATTTTCAGAATTGCATTGCAAAGTCTGCTGCCATTTTTTTCCTGAAACATCCCTCCTTCTAGAAGTTCTACTCACAAAACCATACCCTTTCTTGCCTATATACACATACATTGGCTCGTGATAGGTGTTCTGTAACTACGTTGAATACATAGTGAAAGGAATCTGATTTCCCACAGTATGAACTATACTCAGAATTTCATTTCTTGCCTGCTAAAACCCTGACAAATGTATTACACTCACTGTCTCCCAAAACTTTCATCCTTTTTTCTTTACAAGAATAGTATTCGAGTAAGACTTTTTCTGGTTAGTTTGTTCTGTCTTAAAAATCAGAGAATTTGGAAGAAAAGAAATAAAAGCTGTATCAGCTGAATTCTTTTCCCAAAAATGATATGGCCCAATTAATGAAATCTCTCCTTTGTTACTCAAATCCCTATATTGGTAGCCAATCATAAAAATTACCTACAGCTGAGAATATAGCTCCATAGCACTGTGCCTGCCTGGCAAGCATGAGGTTCTGAGTTCCATTCCTGATACCAAAAAGAAAATTGTCTAGATAAATTATTAATGAGATAATCAAGGCCTTTCCTAAATACACTGAGTCTAAAACCCCAGAAATTTAAGCCCACACTTCTCTGTCAGTGCTTCTACTATCAATACAGGTCTTAGAAGCATTATCTCGAACAGTTTTCCTCTCTACCCAAACAGAAATATTTGTATGATTCCCAACATACGAACTATAGTGTCCTTTTTGTGAGAAATAAGGCAGATTCTACAAAATATTCATCTGTGAACAAGTCCATGACTGTTTAAAAGATCACATCATGGAGGTTTGATTGGTTTTCTAGGGCTGTTATAGAAACATACTACAAGCTGGGCATATAATATCATGTAGTTCTGGAGTGTAGAGGATTCAAATGGAGTTACCAACATGTCTGTGCTCACTCTGAATTCTCTAGAAAAAGTTTTTCTAACCTCTGATCGTTTGCTGGCTTATAGCAACTTAACTTGGGTCCGCATATAGCAATTTCCCTGAATGTGGGCATATCAGTCTAAATAGCAAAAAATTACAAGAAAAAAAAGTGGAGGGATTTGCTTCATGTGCATGTGGCTTGTTATCATTTTAATTGCTGAGTGAAAATAAGAGATTCCTGGCCCTGAGGTAAAGAAAGGGAAAAATGGAACCGTCTGAAAGCCAGAGTGAAGACAATTTCTGCAGAAAAACATAAGAAGAGGAATGCCACAAGACATGTCTATGGATAAATGAGAGATTTACAACACAATTGGCAGGAAATTATAACTTGATCTGAAATGACAAGTTTTTACATGGATAGAAAAGAAAATAAATCAAAAATGATATTCCTTAGAGACAAATAGCCTGGAAGACACTACCAAGACTGCTAACAAATGTGCATGTGGGAGAGAAAAAGAGCTTCAAAGCAGCATTTGTGGTGACAAATGGTGAAGGACACCTTCAACTAGAATAAAAGACAGCTACACACTTCAACCTGTTATCATGGAAGGCACAAGGCCATGCAGAAGAGAAACCTGCCTGTGAAAAGATAGGAATGCATGTGGGCCAGACATGAGGACTCGTTCTGCTGACCCACAAGCTTGTGCAGTCAACTGGGTTCCATCTGGTTGCCATGGAAAAACCAAGCTAGTATTCTAATTCAAAATACTATCCACTACCTTAAACTGTCTATTTGACTGCTCATCAAATATTTTTTTCTTACAACAAATATAGGCTAAAATAGCTTGACATTTTTGTCTTCTGTATTTGATTAGAAAGCATAGTAAATTCTTTTACCAAAAATTAAGAATATACACTAAGCTGTACTCTACTAAACTATTTGGCAGGCACACACATAATGACAGTTTGCAGATCCAGAACTGAAAATCTGGCTGTGTAACTTTTACGAAACAGCTGAGAACTGAAACATTAACACAGAAGTCCTTTCATGACTCCAAAGAAGAGCTGCCAATGTATGTCATTAAATCTGGTATAGTTTCCTCTTAGAAGGTCTTTGAACCTCAGTCTGAAGCTGTTTGCACATAGAAAGGGTATGTTAGATCGTCTGATTTCCCGACTAGTATTAGTTGAAGAGTGAGTGGTTACGAAGTCACTACATCAGTTCAGAATGGCACATTGATAGCTGCAGGAAGTAGCAGTTGACATAGAAATGATAACCATAAAACTCAAGAACATGAAGCACAACAATGATCTGAAGCTGTTTAATAATGGGCGACAGCTCTATGTGTCTCAGTTGTTCCCACAGAATCTTTGCATTGCAACCTGCTCTCATAAAAGATGAGTGTAATGATGACCCTGAGCCATCAAGAAAAGAGCATAAATTTGGCTCCAGATGCATCATTTTAAGTGTCAGGAAAATGTGCAATAAAATTTTAGAAAGATTTTCATCTAAATGATTTTTTTTTTAATTTTAGTGCTTAAAGAAATAAAGCCTTGCTATTCAAAAAAATCAGCTCTAAAATTATGCATTCTTTACAGTATTCATAAAACATCATATTCTGTAGTCCTGTCTTGTCAACTAAATACTGGACCCATATTTCAAAAAGTTTGTCAAACACCTCTGTTTAAGTGTCTCACCCATTCTTCTCGCCTCTATCCTGAGCTGCAGTTACATCCACCCCCAAAGTTTCTCCTACTCCCAGTAAAGACTCAGTACCCATACAACCATCTATATCAGTAAAGTTGAATCTGACCTTCACAATTGTTTTGCCTTCTCCTTACAGAGATCATTTCTCCTTACTGTAATTAATACATTCCTTATGGTTGTTTTCATAGTAATGATTCAGAATAAAAGAATATAGGCAATATGATAATCTATCCAAATGACTTTAGCACATTTAATTAGTCAATCATTTTTTTTCCCTAGTCTGGAAGTCTACTTTATGTCTAAGCCCCTCTTTTTTACTCTGGTACCTTTGTGTGTGCTCACAGTATTTCTATTACATCTCTTCTAGAAACACTCTTTGTTGGAGTCTCACTAAGAAGTCCATTTTTTACTTGCAATGGTTTGGATACATCTCGTCCAAAATTCAGGTGCTAAAACTTAATGGTCAGGAAGATGATATTAAGAGTCAGGGTGTTGGAGAGGTGATTGGGTCATTGTGACTCTTCCTTTGTAAACAGTGTCTGAATGCTCATCAAAGAGGCTTTGTGTAGCACTTTGTCTTCCTGTATTCAACTAACACAGTATTGCTCTGTGTAAGGCGAGCAGTTGCCTTGTGCCACCCTATAAACAGAGAACAGAACTGCCCAGATGAGAGAGCTCGCTGACACCTGGATCTTGGATTTCCAAACCTCTAGAAATGTGAATAATAAAAACCTGCCCATTATAGATGGTTTGTACTCATATATTTTTATACCAGCACAAGTAGACTAAGCACCATTCCATTTTATTCATTTTATTACTTTACAGAGAAACAAAAACTTTAAAACAAAATAAAACAGTTTCAAAACATGTTAGTATCAGAGACACAATAATTAAAACATTGCTTGTTGTTCCTTTCATAATAGTTCAGAGTAAAAATATATAGGCATGATACCTTGTTCAAATGATTTTAGCATAAACTTTTCTTTTCATTGAACTAAGAAAAACTAGCTGTATAACTATCTTATCTTGTGTATAAATATTTTTCCTCTCATACTTTCCTGGTTCCCTTATCACAGTCTGTCTTTCATTTAGAACAAATTCTTTCACAATTCACAGCATCCATTGGACATTTTGGTTCTTACTTTATCACTCAGCTTCTCACACTAGTGATACAATGCAATGTTCACACATCTAGGCCTGATTTATTTCACTTATCAGTATGGTCTTGGATTGAATCCATTTTCTGTCTGAATGATCTAACCATTTGTGAGAGTGGGGTATTAAGGTCCCCCACTGTAATTGTATTAATACTTATTTGGTTTTTCATGTCTGTTAACATTTATTTTATATAGTTGAGTGAGCCAATATTTGATGTGTATATATTCTTGATTGTTCTCTTTTCTTATTTGAGTTTTCTCTGAATCAGTATGCAGCGACCTTTTGTGTGTGTGTGTGTGTGTGTGTGTGTGTGTGTGTGTGTGTGTGTGGTACCAGTTATTGAACTCAGGACTTTGCACTTGCCAGGCAAGCACCTGTTCTACTGAGCTATCTCTCCAGCCTATAGGGACCTTCTTTGTCTTTTCTGATAAGTTTTGGCTTAATGTCAGTGTTGTCTGCAAGTAGAATAGCTACTCCTACTTTTTTTCTTGGCTCTGCTGCATGGATAATTGTTTTCCATCCTTTGACTATTAGTCTATGAATTACTTTTTGAGTTAAATGTGTTTCTTGAATGTAGCATGTTGTTGGATCTTACTTCTTGATCCATTCTGCCAGTCTGTTTCTTTTGATTGGTGAGATGAGAATATTTATGTTGATGGTTATAGTTGACATTTTCTTTTTCATGTTGCTTTCCTGTTGTTTGGAGTTCTATATGCTTCATTTATTTGTATGTCAAATTCTTTATTCATGTTCAGCAAGTGTTCTGCCATTATTTCCATGAGGAGGTTTTTCATGGCTTTTGCACTGTCTCTTGTGTCTCCTTCCCACTGATTCTAATCAATCTTATGCTGTCCTTCTTTGCTTCCACCTACAACTGTTACATTGATTTTTCCATGGTCTGTTCTGATTTTAAAGATATCTTTCTTTTTCTAGTCACTGTCAAACTCCTGCTTTCTAGATCTAATACTCTATCCTCATCTTCATTTAATCTGATGCATATACTTTCCATAGGGATTATAATCTCCTACATTTCTATCTGCATCTGTTACATTCATTCCATTTTTCTTCTGTTTGGTGTTCATGGATCCCATCACTTTGCTGAGCTCCTTTGTTTATACGTATCTACCATAATGTGTTT